>JACEEZ010014741.1:0-14720 GCA_016584305.1 Chionoecetes opilio
AAAAAAAAAAACCCCGGGGTTAAAAAAAGAAAAAAATTTCAAAAAACACACCCCTTTTGACTATTATAAAGGGGGGAAAGGGTTAATTTTCGTCTAAACATTTAAAATTTTTTTGGTTTTTTTACACTTAAAATAATGGGAAAATTATCATTTGTCTTTTTTTTATGGTCCCCAGAGTCTTTTTGCTTTTAATTGTATTTTTTGTTTTTGTATCATCGAGGACAGTTCTGCAGTGTGAGGGAAGGTTTTTCGCGGTTTTAGTGTTTTTTTTCATATTCCCAAATTTAAACGTTTTTGAAAATTTTTTTTTGGTAAAATGATATAAATATTCTGAAACATTAATGTATGCGTATTAGTCCCAAAAATATCGGGGCAAAAAAAGATAATGATATAATTGACGCCATCAAATTATCACAAATATCATAATTTTAAGTGATTTCCCCAAATTTAAAAAAAAAAAAACGTAATAGATTTTTTTTAAAACCTTAATTTGATCCCAGTTAATCTTAAAACCGTTTGTTAAAAATTGAGGATTACCTATTTCTATGTGGTAATCCGCGGTGTGTTTGCAATCCTCTGCAGTCCCCCTTGACCCTTTGGGGGGGGATGCGTCACCCCCGGCGCTGGTGGGGGGGGGGGACGAGGCCAGGGGCGTATCAAGGTGGCTAAAAGGGTAAATAAAAGGGGTTTTATGGTGATATAAAGTTTTAAAAAGGTTTTATATATGGTGTCATGGTTTAATACAGGTTTGATGCAATACCTTTTGTAGTTCTTTTGTTTTATTTTCTTTATAGTGAAAATGGAAGGTCAACGGTGGAAAATTTTAAGGGTTAAGGTCCAATAAGGGAAATAAGAATGCAATACTTTTAGGGAAAAAAATTAAAGAACTTGTGGAAATTTAATGAAAAGTTTAACATTGGCCCCCTTATTTCCGGTGGAGGGGGGACACTGGGATTTAATGCGGGTCAATAAAAGCTGTAAGGTCAAGAGAGAGTTAGGGAGGGATTAGAGGCATAAAATAAGGCTTTCAAGGGTTTTATACGGAAGTTTTTTTAAATTTAAAATTGGGACTTTTAATGAAAAGTTTAAAATGGGTTTTTATTTGGGTTGTCTTATTTATGTTTTTTTTTATTATTTTAGTTTTTTTTGATGCCATTTTTATTTTTATCAGTGATGGGATTTTGATGATCATATATATTTAATATATTATATATATTATAATATATATAATAATATATATATATATATATAATATAGTATTATATTATATATATATAATATATATATATATATATATATATATATATATATAATTATATATATATAATATATTATAATATTTCTAAGCTGACTGGGGGACAGTATTTTCAGCACTTTAATTCTGCTTATTCATAATTTATTATTATTTTTGTTTTTATTTTTTGCTTGATCGAAAAGGGAAAAAAAATATAATAATATCTTTTTTTTGCTTTTCCAGAGAGTGAAAAAAATAATTTTTGAAAAATGCGGTACAATACAGGTAATTAGTAAGTCAAGATAACCTAACTATGGTCAACGCCTGTATCAAGAAAAGCACTTTAAACGTGAGGGTCAC
Organism: Chionoecetes opilio; assembly: GCA_016584305.1. NCBI lineage: Eukaryota > Metazoa > Arthropoda > Malacostraca > Decapoda > Majidae > Chionoecetes > Chionoecetes opilio. The sequence goes on from JACEEZ010014741.1 coordinate 1,595, forward strand.
CTAAAGGGAAAAAAAGCAAATTGGATAAGTTTTTTTATTTTTACTAATAAAACTAAGAAAGAAATAAGAAGAAAGAAGAAAGAACTATAAGAAGAAAAAAAACTAAAGAAGAAAAAAAAAGAAAAAAAGAACTAAAGAAGAAAGAACTTAAGAAAAAAGAAGAAAAAAGAAAAGAACTATAAAAAGAAAAAGAAGAAAGAAGAAAGAATATAAGAAAAAAGAATAAAAAATATTTAAAAATATAAAAAAAAAAAAAAAAAAAAAATACATCTCTATCTGTACGGGTAAAGAAGGTAATTAAGCATGACAAAAATAGGCAAAAACAAATAACCAACTACACGGTTAAAGAAAAAACTTATTATATTTTTATTTTTTTATTATAGTTATAGTTTTTAAATGACCATCAACAAACTAATAAAAAAACTATGAAAATTTAACTTATTTTAAACTTTAATAACTAGAAAATTAACTAAATAAGAACTATAACATGATATATGCTAAATGAAAAATAAAACTAAATACGTGGTCCCTGACTTACGGTTTATTCGTTTATTTGAATTTTAATTCATTTAAAATGAAACTCGTATGACAAGGGTCCTCGTCAGCCTGCAACGAAAAAAGGTGACTCACTGCAGTAATCTACCCACCCCACCCGCGAGACCAATTTGAGGTGGGGACTATAGGGCCTTTTCCCCTGCAATCACAGTAAACCCTCGCTATAACGGAAAATTTGGGGGGGGAGGGTGACCCGGGTATGCGATATCCGTTTATCCAAAAGAAGTGCGGGGGCAGCTGTTTTGAAGGAATGGTCTTCTTCTTCTATAAGGGAGGGAAGGGTAGGATGGGGTAATTTGGGGGTAGGGTAAGGCTTTTAAAGGGTAGGGAGGAGGGGTCACACGGGGAAAACGAGAGGTAACGCGAGGGAGCTACGGCGGGGGGAAAAACCGCACGGTATAAGCGGTACATACTTTGCTTATGGGTTTTTTAAATTGCCTGAATTATTTCCTCTCCTTTTACTTTTTGATTTTTATCTTAAAAGCATAAAACAATATAAACAAATTTGTAGTGGCAAAAATTATAAAAAAATAAAAATCATAATGGGGAAAAGTTTTATTAATTCTTTCATTACTAATTTTACTTTTGGAGGAAGGGGGAATGCCAAGAAGGAAGAGTGAAAATAATATGTATTTTTTTTTCTAAGTCTTTTCATTGGCGATGATGTTGAACCTTTATCATTTTTAATAACCAAATTATTATAAACCCCCTGACACATTTCTATTATCCCCTCTTCCATCTCTTTTTTTTCTTTTTTCCCTCGTAATCGTAAAAATAAAACTTTGAACACAATTATTCTGAAGGGGCTTTATGTATTCTTAACACTCAAAGGGGCTTTTGTATATGCGGGCAACCCCTTTACCCCCACAAAAACAAAACCCCACACACAGCCACTCCCCCCAAAAGGGTGTGTCGGATATCCCTGGAAAACACGACCCTTGCTGGGAAAAACACTTGCTGAAAAAATATCACACTTGTCTTCCTTCACCCATGTGGGTGAGCATGTGTGTTAAGATGCTCTTTGGGCAAAGTTTTCCCGCACTCCTGACATCAAATTTTCTCTCACCAGTGTGGGTGAGCTGTTGTTTTTAAGAGTGCTTTGGGGGCAAATTTTTTTCCTACACTCCTGCATAAAATTTTCTCTCACCAGTGGGGTGAGTATGTGTGTTAAGATGGGTCTTGCGGAAAAAATTTTTTCCTACACCCCCGGGCACTTAAATTTCTCTCGCCGTGTGGGTGAGCAGTGTTGTTAAGATTCCCCTTTAGGGTAAATTTTTTTCCTACATCCGACACTAAAAGTTTCCTCACCATGTGGGTGAGCTATGTGTTTTTAGTGGGTCTTGAGGAAAATTTTTTTCCTACACTCCAGCACTCAAGTTTCTCCCCAGTGTGGGTGAGCAGTTTTTGTTAAGATGCTCTTGTGGAAAATGTTTTCTAAAACCCCTGACACTCAAATTTTCTCCGCCAGTGTGGGTGAGATTGTTTGAAACTGCTCTTCTGGGCAAATTTTTTCCTACACTCCTGCACTCAAATTTTCTCTCGCCAGGTTGGTGAGGATGGTTTGTTAAGACGCTTTGGGGAAAAATTTTTTTCCTACACTCCTGACACTAAAGTTTCTTTCCCCGTGTGGTGAGTTTATGGGGTTTTAAAAGATGCCTTGTGGGCAAAGTTTTCCTGCATCCGGGCCTCAAAGTTTCCCCACCATGGGGTGGCAGGTTTTTTAAGACGCTCTTGCGGGTAAAAATGTTTCCAACTCCTGACACTCAAAGTCTCTCACACCAGTGTGGGTGAGCATGTGGCCCCTAAGAGCTCTTTACGATGGAACATTTTCCACAGGGCCCCCACCCCTCACTCTGTCTTGCGTTAGGGTAGGACGTGTGCTTAATGCCAGTCTGGTGGAGCACATTTGCCACAGTGGTCAAAGTGTAGGTCCTCACCCCCTCCATTGACCCACTACTTCGCCGCCCCCCGGGGGGGGAGGCATCAGCGGTCCTGCAGGAACCCCGGTGGACCCCCGGGGGATGAACCAAGCTTTCCCTAATACAAGGGAAGGGGGGGACCCGGGCGTGGGCGCCACGGACTTCCCCTCGCACCTGAACTTTGGGGGCCCGTCAGCAACAAGCGGCAAGTGCTTCTGAAGGGTGTTTCCCTGCTTCACCCTCCAGCTAACACCCACCCAGGTTTGCACCCCCGGGGAAAGGCCCACACAGGGCCTCACGCCCCACTCACAGGGTGGAGGAGTGGAGTGATGAGTGGCTGTGATTCTGCGGCAAGTGTAGCTAAGCCTTGCCACAGGCACACCAAAAAGGTAATGGGAGATAATGGGGCAGTGAGAGAGAGGGCTGGCCTCTTTCTTTTCTCTCTCTTTCTCAAAAAAACGGCAAGGAAAAAGAATATGAAACATGAATATTCTTTTTTCCTTGAAATTTGCTCGGGAATGTGTACTCCCGGGGCAAAAAGTAAAAAAAAAAAAACTATACAGAAAAATATTTTCCATTAAAAAATACTACACAAAAAAAAGGGGGAAGGGGGGGGGGGGGGGGCAGAGGTCAGTCCCTGCCAGGGATACAGACAAGTGACCGCTTCCCTCCACCCCACCTGTCCAAAAGGGCTCATTGCCAGGGCATCACATTTTCACTTTAAAAAAAACAAATAAAAAATTTATAAAAAATTTTTCCTGAAACTTTTCCTTTGAAATGAAAAGCACTTAACCCTCTCGCTTTCCGTAATTAATTTACCAGTATGAAGCCTTATCGGCGAGGGACAGCGACCCCGTAGAAACCCGCGCAGGTGGCGCACCCGGATTTGACCGTGTGACTTTGTAGGGGGTGTGGTCTAAAAACCACACCCAAAATTTCAACTTAGTCGGTACAGCCGTTTTCAGCTATAGCAAGATAACGTTGTCGGGACCCCCCCCGCGCCACGCTGCCCCCTCACGTGAGACAAAAATGTAAAGGGCCCAAAAGGGTGAAGGGGCATCGTGGCCAAGACCGTTTTGTAAATTGGAAGCGGGTTTTCCAAAATAAAAAGCTCCTGAAAAAGCGTGACGGTCGGGTCGGGCGCTAAAAAAAAACATCATCTATCGGGAAATTACCCGATGGGATGATTGTTTTTATTTAGTTAAAGAATGATGCATGGTTCTAATTCTTTTATCAGAAAACTAAAAATATCAAGGGAAGCAAATAAAATTGCGCTTTTTTGATATTTTTCATGGTTGACTCAAAAATTTTAAAGGGGCGAAGATTTGAAGTGAATAATAAGTTCTGCAATTTTTTTTCAGAGTCTCTAAGGCTTTTTTTACGTGTTTTATTTTTTTTATTTAATATATTATAGAACAAACTTTCGAAGATAACAGTATAATATATACTGAAAAAACCAAGTCCATATGTTTTTTCATTATAGTCACATGCAGCAAGGAAGGGGCCAGCAGACTGGTTAACTCCTGCGCCGGCGGGGTCGATTTCACGCCCGCCAGGGCCCCCCGGGGTAGGTATCTGTTGTAGAAGTCTTGCTTAACCTCCGCCGCCATTCATGCAGCCCAGCACCTTTCCCAGGTGACGGGGGGTGACAGGACGGTGTGGGTGGGGGGCGGGGATTCGCTTCGCTCTCTCTCTTTTCCACAAAATGCTAAAAAAGTCAAAGGTTTTTATACACTTTTGTGGTGTGTTGTGTGTGTGGTGCGTGTGTCGGTGGAGGCCGGGGGTAGGGGGTAGGAGTGAGTGAGGTCAGGTCAGGGGGGCCGCCGCGGCACAGGTGCGTGTAGGTGGTGGGGGGGGGTTCCTGGGAGGTGGGGAATTTTTTTAGAATGCCGTGAAAAAAATCGTGTTTTTCGCACCACTGAAACGCCGCACTAAGCTGCGGTGGTTTAACCTAGAGTGTCTTTTAAATCTTGAATGGAGTTTGTACAAAAAGTTGTTCGTACCAGGTCTTTTTAGTTTTTTTCGTACACTGATTTTGATTTTTTTGTCATACCTGGCGTCTTTTTCGAAACTTGTGTCATGTTAAAACTCTGATGAGTGTCGAAAGGGACTAGGGTTTTCAAAGACTACGAAACATTAGTGGTGTACGAATTACCGGTGTACAAAAACTGTTACGAACTGAGCAGCCTTTCCCCGGCCGCGGCGACTCAGTGCTCACTGGGTCTCTTTATAAAGGTCCCCCGGGGCTCACCCCCCCCCCCCCCTCATTTGTTAGAGTAAGGTTGCGTTAGTTTAGTAAAATTGGTGAAAATTTTTTCTGGTAGTTTTTATGTGTTTACAAACAATCGGAAGTTTTTTTTTTTAGAAATCCTAGTTTTTCAGAGGTGAGGTCAAGGGGGGAAAAAAAAAAAAAAAACAATAGTGATTCCAGAAAAACAAAATCAAATTTTTTGAAAACAATAAAATCCATCAGAAAAAAAGTTTCTCTGAAAGAGGAGAGGGTGTAAAAAGAATCTTTACCCTATAGGGATGTTCAAAAAAAACTTCATGTTTGACCCGGTAAATGTAGAGTCCTTTCCCGCCCTTATTTTGGTTTTTTTCCTCCAGACCTTCAAATCCCTCAAACCTCTAAAACGTAATTATAAAAATGGGGAGAGATTAAAAAAATATAAAAAAAATTTTAACCTAACCTCCATATAACCCAACCTGGTAAAATTTTGTCCTTTCCCGCCCTTTGGCTCGTTAGGACAGGGTCCCCAACCCGCGGGCCCCGCCACATGGGCAGCGAGGCCCCTTCCGTGCGGCCCCCCCAGATCATTTTTCCTTTTGGTATCGGGGGGGGGCCCTCCATCATTCCAAACGTTGTTGTGCACAAGCCCCTTGGACGACGTTTCCTTTCCGAGTGTTAGTTTTATACCCCTGTTTTGGGTAAGCTTTTGCTCAGAAATGTCCCAGGTGTTCATTTAAATTTTTTGAAATTTTTTGTTCTTATATGGTTTTTTAGAGTTTTTTTTTGGGGCGGCCCTCGGGCCTCTCGGACTGTGGAGGGGCCCCCGGGGCTCTGCAGGTTTGGGGGCCCCTGCGTTAGGAGGTTTTTTGAAGGTTTTAGTGGGTTTGGTTTGTAATATTATTTTGGGGGTTTTAGGGGGGGCATTTTGAGGGGGGGGGGCGGGGGGGGTTGAAGGGGGGATACGGGATTATTCTAGTGTTTGCCCATACTCCCCCTCTCCCCCAAAACAAGCTGGGGACCTGGGGGAATGCGGGAAAATTTAGCTGGGGTACAAAATATGCTCGCAACCAAAAACGAGTTTTTGATTAGGGGGGTTGAAAAATTCCTAGATCAGGGAAAATCATTGAATTGGGTTAGGTTAGATTAGATTTCGTTAGGTTTTGGTTACCGGTGGGCAGGCCCCCCAGGTTGGTTAAATTGGTAGGGGAGGTTAATTTGGGTTTGGCAAATTTTTTAGATATAAGAAAAAGACCCTAGATCTAGGGGGAATTACCTCCCCCACACAACTCTTAAATACGTGTTTCCGACGCATAATTTTTTTCCCCCCCGGAAACCCGCTTCCCCCGGTCCCAAATTGTTTGGGGGGAAGGGGGAGTATGGGGAAACACTAGAATTTTACCGTGTTTTCGAGTCTAATGAAAAACCCTAGCGTTTCGAGTCTATATGAAAAACCTAGTCGTTTTCGTACCTCGCTCAGAGTTTAATTGATTTCTAGTTTCGAAAACGAACCAGGTATGTACGAAAAAAAATCAAATCTTGTCAAAACAATAAAAAAACCCGGGTGTGGGTAGAAAAAACTTGTGTACGAAACCCCTGTAAAAGTACTCACAACCAAACAATAAAAAGCCCTTTCTACAAAGCAGTGCCAAATTTATCCAAAACACATTAACCTATGCAGGGAAAACATTTTAGTTAGCAGTTATCAATTCGCCCCCTCTGGGGTATTTTGTAAATGTGTTATTTTTAAACCCTCTATGACACAGATGAAACACAAATTCACACAGACTCTCCAGATAGCCCTTTCTAGCTTTTTCCCGAAATCATGGAGTAGAAATGTGTATTAAGCCACCACACTCTGTACACGATAAAAAGTTGTTACGGCCCCAAAATCGGGGGGTCGCCCAATAACGAAAATTTTCGGGAATTTGGTCCCCGAAATATAACAATAATCAAAAAATGGTTACAGGGAGTTTCGTAAAATTTTTTTTCGTACCCAGGTTTTTTTTAGTTGTTTTACTTTGGACACGATTTTTAGTTTTTTTGTACTTACCTGGTGTCGTTTTTGTAACTCTAGGGTCAAGTTTAATCTGAGCGAGTGACGAAACGCTTGGGTTTTTATGACTACGAAACAAATTTTTTTGTCGAATCTACTACTGTAGATAACACTTTTCACCAGGACAAGTTTTTTTCGAGTACTGACGTGTTGGGCGTTAATACTTACTTTTTAACCATGTTTCAGGAAAGTTGAAGGGGATTGGGAGCCCGTTCATTTTGTGTCTTCACTGTGTCAAGAGGGCTATAAAGAACAAAGACCAAAATATCACCCGAGTGGGGACCCACATAAAAGCCAGCTAGTGTTTTTTGTTTGAGTGTCCTCCCGCCCGTCGTCGTCGCGCGAAAAAAAAAGGGAGCAATTGTAAACCGTCTTACCTCAGCACAAAACATAAAAAAACGTGAAACGGGTAGATTATAGTATGATTAAAAAAAAATGGATCATCTTTTAGGGGCACAGACACAGCAGAGTGATGCCTCATTCGTTTTTTTGGGGACACAATTGGGGGTGTGGTTTCTGTTCCCCTTAAAAGATTCAAGAAAATTTCTCTGTGAACTACTCCAAAACACTACTTTTTGGGGAAAATAAATGTTTTTTTAAAAGGAAGGGGGTGTATAGGGATATAAAATTAAACTAACAAACCCCACCCTTTTGACTCTTAATCAACTAACCCAAACCCATTCCCACGCTTTAACCTCCAACCCAAAGCAAATCGCAAAGAGTGTCCGCGGCAAGGGAAAACAGAGGTGATCAGGGGCACAAAAGGAAAAGAGTGGGCGGATAAAAACTTGTCCCTCGCCTCCCTATAAAAAACTGCATTATCTCCAAAAAATATTTTGCGAGGAAGTCAGAGAGAATGTTTCCCAAATCCAAAAAAGGTAAACAAAAACCCCACTCCCAATTTTTGGTGTGTGTGTGTGTGTGTTGGTGTTGGGGTTGTGTTTTTTGGGGGAAGGGGGGGATGGGGGAAACGCTACCGTAAAAAAGCCGAAACAACTTGTGTACGAAAATTAAATCGTAAAGCACCCCTTCTGGTCCAGTGTAAAAAAAATACCCAAAAAAAAGAAAAGGAAATTTTTTAGTTTTTACCCAACAAAGATTTTTGAGTGATTTTTTTTTTGTTTTTGTATAGGTAAGGTTAGGTTAGGTATGTTATTTAGGTATGGTTAGGAGGTTTGGTTTGGGTTGTTAGGTATGGGTTAGGGTTTGGTTAGGGTTTGGTTAGGTTGGTATGGGTTAGGAGGTTAGGTTTGGGATGGGGTTTGGTTAGGTTTGGTTAGGTATGGGTTGGGGGGGGGGTTTTATGGGTTGGTTGGGTTTTGGGTTTGGTTAGGTATTGGTGGGTTAGGAGGTAGGGTTAAGTTTGGTTAGGTTAGGTTGGTTAGGTTAGTTAGGTTGGGGTTTGGGGTTGGTTAGGTAGGGTTTTGGTTAGGTTAGGTTTGGGTTGGTATTTGGTTAGGTTTGGTTAGGTTAGGGTTGGTAGGGTTAGGTTTTGGTTAGGTATGGGTTGGGTAGGTATGGGGTTTGGTTTGGTTAGGTTGGGTTTGGTTAGGTATGGGTTTGGTAGGTTGGTTTGGTTGGGTTTATATTTAAGACGCTCTTGTGGGGAAAAGTTTTCCACACTCCTGAACTCAAGTTTTCCACCCGTGTGGGTGAGCAGGCCCCCTAAAGATCCTCGAGTGAAACTTTGCCAAGTGGTCACACCTCAGCCGTCTTGGTGTTGGGGGAGGAGTGTTGAGTAAGCAGCCTTGCTGGAGCACACTTTGCCACAGTGGGCACAAGTGTAGGTCCTCACGCCCCCCATTGCAGCCCACTTACATACAAACCTGTGTTCGAAACGAAAGTGAAATCTCCTCCATATTCCCTAATTCCAAACCCCCCATTCCGCCAGTTCCCCCCCGGCTTTTGGCTAGAGGGGGAAAAAAAAAAGATAGGGTGAAAAGGGCCTTTTCCAAAGTTTTACCCCGGGTTCATTCAAAACACAAAAACACACCAGAAAAAAAAGTTTCGTCCCTCAAAGGGAGCGGTTTTCATTTTGGGTATTTACCAAAAAATTAACACAAAAAAAAAATTTCCCTCCCAAAGTCACAAAATCAATTCGGACAATTTCCTTCCATCCCCATCACCAAAAAACCCACAAAACCATCAAAATCCCCAAAAAAAACCCAACAAATTCCCCCAGAAACCCCCGCAAAAAACCCCGAAATATGTAGAAACTACAAAAAACGTCTTTTTTAAAAACCCTTTAAAAGCCCCCTTTAAAAAGGGGGAACAAAGGTTAACTACGCGCTAAAAGGGTGGGAGTGTAGATAGTACCCCTCGTTGGTATTTTGGGTCTTCCCCCATGATAACTAGTCTCATCGTCCCGAAATTTTAATATTTTCCCGTCCATTTTGGGGTCGGCCTCTTGGTGGCTGTGGGAAGGCGCGGCACAAACACGAGTTGTGAACCTTACCTTGCCTGCCTTTAAAAAAAAAATACCTGTAGGGGGTTTGGGTTAATGAGGTAAAAGGTAAATGGGGGATACGCGGGCCTCGGTGTCATCTCCGGGCAAATCCTTGAACCTGTGGTACCCGGGACACAGGGCTACCGTGAAAACTATAGTCCCAGCACCCCCACGCACAATGTCCCAGGCACAATAATTACGAATTTTAGCATCACTACAGACTTGTAATTGCCACTGGACATGTAGTGTGTGACATAATATAAAACTAGTATCATCTTTAGGGCACAACAAATCAGTAGTACGTGATGCTATATAAATTTGTAAATATGTGCCCCGGGGACATTAGTGAGTGGGGGGGACTGGGCCCATAGTGTTACTACGGTAGGTGACATCCGGGTTACCCAGTTACTTCCCTAGATTTCCCCAGGGACCCCTTTATCAACCATCCCAGAAAGGAAGGATGAAAGTGATTTGGGGTGCACGCCGACTGCCCTGGCGGGTTCGAACCGGGGGGCCCGCAGATTTGTGGGTAGGCGCGCTATCCACTACACCCCATGTCATGTCGAAAAAAATTGTCCCAAAAAAAATTTGACCCTCGTAAACCTTTCACCACACACACGTACACACAACCCCCACACCACACACACACACACAACACACAGCACACACACTACACACACACACAACAAATAACAAGTATTTGAACATAAGGAAGCTACAAAAGGGGCCCTGAGACCCACAGTGGTTGTTTCCCCTTACTTAACGAAAAATGAAAAGTCAGCCGTGTTGTAGAGGAAAAAGTCTCCCAGCAACAAAAACCTGTTTTTTAAGAAAACTCTTCCCAATAAGGGAAACACGAATACATTATAGCTTCACATATATCCAAGGCCATTTTGAACCCTAATATTTTTTATTTATCCTTTAATCTTTATACAAATACTACAAAACGCGGCCATGTCTGTTTGGTAAATTTATCTCTGATATAAAAAAACATGATTTAATAAGGAAACTCAAAACCAAAAGGAATACACAATACTATATAGTTTCTACAATATTCAAGGCCATTGTGAACCTGATAGCGTTGATAATGTTTTAACTTTATATAAATAGTTTTTTAAAGTGAGGGCCCCAGCCCAGACCCATATTTAAGCCTGGCCACAGCTTATTTAGATCAAATATAGGCTTATGGGGATATATGCTCTACAGGCTTTCTAATCATAAAATATGGGCGTAATAGGGTTTTTGGATGGTTTAAGTGTAATAACTTAGCATCACAAACCCTTAAAAATTATAAAAGAAAATGAAATTCCCTAAAATTTTGGTACACTTAAATAATAGGAAATCTATTTTTTATTTCTTTTTTTTATGGTCCCAGAGTTTTTGTAAGCTTATAATTGTTATTTTGTTTTTGTATATCGGGGGGACTATTTACGCAGTGTGAGGGAAGGGTTTCGCGGTTTAGTGTTATTTTTCATATTCCCAAATCTCGTTATTAAAAAAACTTTTTTTTGGATAAAAGTGATGATAAATATTTAGAAACTTTTAATATATGCGTTTTAAAGCCCCAAAATATACGTGGGCAAGAAAAGATAAGAATAACGACCCCCCCTATCTAATTATACACAATATCATAATTTTTAAATGATTCAAACCAATTTTAAAAAAAAAACGACAAAAAGATAATTTAGAACCCTTAATTTGAGCCAGTTTAAACTTAAAACCGTTAGATTACAAAATTTAGGGATTTCTCTATTTTTTATGTGGTAATCCGCGTGGTGTTGGCAATCCTCTGCAGCCCCCTTTCCTTGCAGGGGGGATGACGTCACCTCGGCGCTGGTGGTGATGGGGGGACGAGGCCCGGGCGTGATCAAGGGGGCTATAAGGTAAATAGAGAGGTTAGATGGTGATATAAAGGGTAAAATTATATATGGTATCTTAGGTTAATCAAAGGGTTGAATGCAAACCTCTTGTAGTTCTTTATGTTCTTATGTTCTTTATAGTAAAGATGGAAGGGTCAACGGGGGAAAATTTAAGGGTAATGGTCAAAAAGGGGAAAATAGAAAAAATATTTTATACGGAAAAAATTAAAGAACTTGGGGAAAATTTTTAATAAAAAGTTTAACATTGCCTTTTTTTCCGCGTGTGAGCGTGAAAATAGGGATTTAAGCAGGTCAATACAAGGCTGTAAGGAAGGAAGTTAGGGAGGGTTTTAGAGGCATAAAATAATGTTCATTCAATGGTTTATACGAAAAATTTAATAAACTTGTGGAATTTAATGACAAGAAAAAAGGGGGTTTTATTTTCGGTAGTTTTTTATGGTTTATTTTATTATTTTAGATTTTATTGATCCCATTTTTTTTATTTCAGTGATGGGATTTTGATATTTCATATAATAAAATAATATAATAATAATATATAAATATATAAATATAATATATTATATTATATAAATAAAAATATTATATAATATATATATATTATAATATATATATATATATATATATAATATAATTATAATAATATATATATATTTTAATAATAATATATATTTCTAAGCTGATAGGGAACTGTATTTTCAGCAATTTTTTTTAGTTATTAATTTTTTATTTTTGCTTTAATTTTTTTTTGCCTGATCGTAAATGAAGATAAATTATAAAATATCTTTTTTGTTTTCCCCAGAGAGTGACAAAAAAAGTGTTTGCAAATGCGGTACAATAAGGAAATTAGTAAGTCAAGATAACTCTAACTACTGGTCTAACGCCTTACACAAGAAAAGACATTAAAAGTACGTCACCCGAAGGAAGAAAAAGCAAATCTGGGTAAGTGTTTTTTCATGTATTACTAATGAAATAAAAAAGAAATATAAGAAGAAAGAAGAAAAAAATATAAAAGAAAGAAATAAAAGAAAGAAGAAAGAAGAAAGAACTATAAGAAGAAAGAACTATAAGAAGAAAGAAGAAAAAAAGAAAGAACTATAAGAAGAAAGAAAGGAAAAAAGAAAAACTATAAGAAAAAAAGAATACAAAAAGTTAAAAATACAAAAAAAAAAAATAAAAAAAAAAAAACATCTCTATCTGTACGGTAAAAAAAGGTAATTAAGCATGACAAATAAAAGGAAGAAAAAATTAGCCAACTACACGGTTAAAGAAACATTATTATAGTTTTATTTTAAATTTTTTTAATTTTTTAGATAGTAGTAAAGACCACAAAATACTAACTTAAAACTATGATAAATTTAAATATACTTAAAAAAATGAACTAGAATTTAAATAATTAAGAAAAAAACTAGATACTATGCTAAAGATAAAAAAAAAACTATAATACAGTGGTACCTTGAAATCGAGTTAATTTGTTGTTATGAATGTTAATTCAGTTTAAAGAAAAAGCCAAAAGTAACAGAGGGGGCCCGTCAGCCTGCAACGAAAAGGTGGGCTCATCAGTAATCAAAAACCCCCCCGCCCCCCGTGACCAAATTGAGGTGGTGGACTTAGGGCCTCGTTTTTCCCTGCAAACCAGTAAACCCTCCTAAACGGACAATTTTGGGGGGAGGGGGGATCCGGTTTGCGATACTCCCTTTTTATCCGAAAAGTAGCAGGGGCAGCTGAATTTTAAAGGAATGGGCTTTTGTTTTAAAGGGTAGGGTAAAGGGAGGATAGGGAAGGTAGGGGAGGGGAAAGGGTTCTGAAGGAGGCAGGGAGGGAGGCACACGTGGAACGAGAGGTAACGCGAGTGAGAGACGGGGAGGGGAAAACCGACGTAAAGCGGTACATACTTTGCTTTGTGGTCGTTTTAAATCTGCCTGAATATTCTCTCTTCTCTCTTTACTTTCTGACTTTTATCATTGCAAGCATAAAAAAAAAAAACCAAAAAAAAAAAAAAAACTTTTTTTTTTTTTAAAAAAATTTTTTTGGGGGGGGGAAAAA
>JACEEZ010014742.1:2500-5000 GCA_016584305.1 Chionoecetes opilio
AAATGTTCCCCTCTGGCATTTTTTTTTCATTGAGTAACGTCAAAAATAATATGATAGAACAGGTTGGTGTGTGTGTGGTGGTGGGTGGTGGTTGGGTGGGGTGGTTTGTTTTGTGGGTGTGGGTGTGGTGGGGTGGGGTGGTGGGGTTTGGTGTGGGGTGTTGTGGTGGTGGTGGGTGTTGGGTGTGGGTGGGTGTGGGGTGTGTGTGTGTGTGTGTTTTGTGGTGTGTGTGTTTTGTGTGTTGTGGTGTGTGGGTGGGTGTGGGTGGGTGGGGTGTGGTGGTGTGTGTGTGTGTGTGTGTTGGGGGTGTGGGGTGTGTGGGGTGTGGGTGTGGGGGTTTTGGGGGGTGGTGGTGGGTGGTGTGGTGGGTGGGGTGGTGTTTTTGGGTCGAGCGTACAAACATATTAATCGATTAGTTTTTTAAGGTAAATAATAGGTAAATGGGTTAATTTTGAAAGTAATAAGTATTTTTTTATATATTAGTTTTTGAAAGTAATATAAATTGTATATATGGAGATAATATGATAAGGAGGAGGAGGAGAGAAGAAGAAGAAGGAAAGGGGGAGAGAAGAAGAGAAGAAGCAGGAGGAGGAGTGGAAAAAAGGGAGGTGGAAAAAAATGAAGGGGGGGAGAAATGGAGAGGTGGAAGAAAAAGAAGAGGGGGAAGAAAATGAAGAGGAGGTGGAAGAAAATGAAGAGGAGGTGGAAGAAAATGAAGAGGAGGTGGAAGAAAATGAAGAGGAGGTGGAAGAAAATGAAGAGGAGGTGGAAGAAAATGAAGAGGGGGAAGAAAATGAAGAGGAGGTGGAAGAAAATGAAGAGGGGGAAGAAAATGAAGAGGTGGAAGAAAATGAAGAGGAGGTGGAAGAAAATGAAGAGGGGGAAGAAAATGAAGAGGTGGAAGAAAATGAAGAGGAGGTGGAAGAAAATGAAGAGGAGGTGGAAGAAAATGAAGAGGTGGTGGAAGAAAATGAAGAGGAGGTGGAAGAAAATGAAGAGGAGGTGGAAGAAAATGAAGAGGGGGAAGAAAATGAAGAGGAGGTGGAAGAAAATGAGAAGAAGAAATACACATACATAGGATATATATATAGGAGTTTATAAAAAGGAAACTAAGTACCTAAGTAACAAGTAACTAAGTAACTTTTTAACTAAGAAAGTAACTAAGAAAAAAAAGGTGAAATATAAACAAACTATTCAATTTCGTGTCTTTTCTCTTTTCTTTTTCTCTTTTTTTCTCAATTTTTTCCCGTTTTCTTTCTTTCTTCTTTTCGTGTAACAATTTTGGTGTGATCAAATTTTGGCGAGACTAGACTATCGCGAAAATAAAAACCGCATATTTTGATGAATCATGCCCTCTTCCCCCACACTTCCCCTAAAAAAATCAATTCTAATAATAAATAAGCGAGGCGCGGTGGTAAAAGGTGGTCATTATTATACATTTTTTTAAGACATGATCAGGTGAAATAAAGTGAAAGTATCTTAAGAGACCTACTTAATCGAACCCAAAGTGAAGAATATGATACTTCTTGGGTACACTGAAGAAAAAATGACGAAGAGGTAAGAAATGATGCTTGTTAATTTTGCTACTGCTACTGCAAGGTGCGTATTGGCAAGGTGTGAGAAATTTGATAGCTGAGAGAGAGAGAGAGAGAGAGAGAGGAGAGGAGAGGGGAGGAGGAGAGAAGAGAGAGAGAAAAGAGGAGAGAGAGAAGAAAGGGGACAAAAGAAAATAAAAATTGAAACGCTGAAAAAATCATCGTCAGAGAGAGAGAGAGAGAGAGAGAGAGAGAGGAGAGAGAGAGGGGGAGAGAGAGAGAGAGAGAGAGAGGAGAGAGAGATAGAGAGAGAGAGAGAGAGAGAGAGAGAGAGAAAAGATATATAGCACATTGAAACTGCTGAGAAAAATCATCGTCAATTAGATAGAAAAAGAAGATGAAAAATCGAAGGAAAAAAACATTGATCAGGAAAATGGAAAAGTAAAGCAAAAAAAAAAAATCTGCACTCAATATAAATTCCTAAAAAAAAGGAAAAAACAGAATAGGCCTAAGCTAAACCAACCCCCAAAAAATACGTAATGTGGTAAACCAAAACTAAAAAACACGAAAAAACCAACACGGATCAGCGAAAATAAACCTGAAATAATTCACGAACCACGAAATTTACTAGAAAAAAAGCCAGATAATTGCATTTTTTTCAGTTTTTTTTCTTCGATTTTTTGTTTTGTTTCGATATTCCTAAAAATAAACAAATTAGAATAGGCCTAACACCAACCCAAAAGGCCTAAACCAACCCAAAAAAACACGAAATATGATAAACCAAATCTAAAGCACACACGAAAAAACGAACACGAATCTGCGAAAATAAATCGAAAAAATTCACCACGAAAATCAAACGTGAACTTAAACCAGAAAAAAAACAGCCGGGTCATTGCATTGTTTTTTCGAGGTTTTTTGTTTTGTTTCGATATTCCTTAAAAAAAAAAAAAATTTGAATAGGCCTA
>JACEEZ010014742.1:10000-17470 GCA_016584305.1 Chionoecetes opilio
CTAGAAATATCTTTAATTATTATCTAGTATTTTTATATTTCTAGCTTCTATTTGTAGTATTTTTTTGGGTATTTTTATATATATTTTTGCTTAAACTCTGATTTATACATTACTTATTATTCATTTTTTGTCCATTTATCACTGGCAACATCTTTAATTATTACCTGGTTACTATTTTATTTCTAGCTTTTATTTTTAGTTTTTTTCTAGTTTTTATTATTATTATTATTTTTTGCTTAACCTCCTATTTATATATTTATTACTATGCATTATTATTATTATTATTATTATTTTAGTGTCAATTTACTTCGGCATATTTTCATTATAGTTTGTCAAGTACTTTCTAGTTTTGTTTAATATTTACTTTGTGTATTCATTAATCTGCATTTATTTGCTTATTATTTAATCTCTCTTTCTCTCTCTCTCTCTCTCTCTCTCTCTCTCTCTCTCTCTCTCTCTCTCTCTCTCTCTCTCTCTCTCTCTCTCTCTCTCTCTCTCTCTCTCCTTTTAATTGTCATATACATTATTATTTTAGTTGATTTTGAGGAATTTTTTTCTCACTTTTTCACACACACACACACACACACACACACACACACACACACACACACACACACACACATTTTCTTCATTAATTTATTATAAGTTTCATTATATATTTGCTTCATTCATTTATCATTCAACTTTTTTTCATTCATTTGATTAAATGTATAGTACTTAAAAGGTATTTTTGGGGGGGATTATTAAGTGTTATGAATTATACACTTTTATGGGAGGTTTTCAAGCACACACACACACACACACACACACACACACACACACACACACACACAACACACACACACCACACACACACAACTTACTTATTTCTCTCTTGACGTTTAAATTACTGAACCCAGGGAAAAAAAATCTTACATCGATCCCCCAACGCAAAAAAAAAAAAAAAAAAAAAAAAAGATCATATGTAGTTCTCTAAGTATTCTTGTTGTTAATATTACCTGTTCTACCTTCATTTAAACTCTCATTTTATAATTCACCTAGTTCTCCGATAACACAATACATATACAAAAAAAACTGGATCATATCATATACCCAAAAAAAAAAAAAAAATTCTAACTATCCTACTTTTCAACTTTCAAGATTTTTGCTTTGCATTTACATGAGTTCATAAAAAAGAAAAGAAAAACTAGAGCATATAAACAAATTAAAAAAAACTAAACTACATACTTTTGATTTCAAGATTTTTGCTTTTCATTTACATGGATTCATAAAAAAAAAAAATAGATCATAATAATCAACATTAACCCCTTGAGGCCCAGATCGTAATTTCCATTATAATTTGGGTACCATTAGAGTGACAGGAGGAGGAAGGAATGAAGCAAGGAAGAAGAGAAGAATAGGAAACAGAATGATTAGACGATTTTTGTGAATATAAGCAATGTTTTATAGCTAAGACCTGTTTAGTATCCTTGTCCACTAACTAATTTGGTATATTCAGTCACTTTTCGTAATTGTATGGCTCAACAACACGATTTTTTATATGCAAAGGAAAGATCTGGGCGTGAAGGGGTTAAAAAAAACCTTTCAAAAACAGTCAAAAATTTATAGCTAAGACCTGTTTAGTATCCTTGTCCACTAACTAATTTGGTATATTCAGTCACTTTTCGTAATTGTATGGCTCAACAAGACGATTTTTTATATGCAAAGGAAAGATCTGGGCGTGAAGGGGTTAAAAAAAAACTTTCAAAAACAGTCAAAAATTTATAGCTAAGACCTGTTTAGTATCCTTGTCCACTAACTAATTTGGTATATTCAGTCACTTTTCGTAATTGTATGGCTCAACAAGACGATTTTTTATATGCAAAGGAAAGATCTGGGCGTGAAGGGGTAAAAAAAAAAAAAAAATCTGAACTATGTACCTAATTTTCAACTTTCAAAAATTTTGGCTTTCATTTCCATGCATTCATAAAAAAAATATAAATAAACTACATCATATTGATAAACAAAAAAAAAGAAGCTCTAAACTTAATACCTACTTTTCAACTTTCATAAATTTTGCTATTCATTAACATATACATTCACACACACCACACACACACAAATAATAATAATAATAAATCAAAAATCCGCGCAAGGGAGGTTTAGTGTTTCTAGTTCATCAAGTCACTTTGGATATGGCTGACGGGATTACTGGATTTGCCACATCATCGCCGCTACTCTCTCTCTCTCTCTCTCTCTCTCTCTCTCTCTCTCTCTCTCTCTCTCTCTCTCTCTCTCTCTCTCTCTCTCTCTCTTTCTCTCTCTCTCTCTCTAATACTCCCCTTGGCCCATGTGTGTTTAGATTATTATAACTCAACGATTATGCCCCTCATATTCGATGTCCTTTACCAGCTCATCATATGTATACTGAGATAAGACTGTTCTTATGAAACTGTCTTTTTCACAACTGTACTTCAATTGTGAATAAAAGTATTGAATCTCTCTCTCTCTCTCTCTCCTCTCTCTCTCTCTCTCTCTCTCTCGTCTCTCTCATCTCTCTCTCTCCTCTCTCTCTCTCTCTCTCTCTCTCTCTCTCTCATCTCTCTCTCTCTCTCTCTCTCTCTCCTCTCGCTCGCTCGCTCGCTCGCTCGCTCGCTCTCTCTCTCTCTCTCTCTCTCTCTCTCTCTCTCTCTCTCTCTCTCTCTCTCTCGCATATTGTTGACTATTAACTACTTATAAGTGAGTGTTCAATGCTCTGCGCACATTTGATTACATGATAAGACCATATAATTCTACGAACGATTAGTTTTCTGATGACAAAACAATGAGTTTGTATAAATCCCTATACGGTGTGGCAGGGCTGCTGGGGCGATGTTGTCAAGTAGGGTGACCACAGAGGGGTGCAGTCAGTTCGTACACAAGTTGTTTCGTACACCAGTAGATTCGTACACCAAAAAGTTGTTTCGTAGTCTATATGAAACCATAGTCGTTTCGTACACTCAGCTCAGAGTTAAACTTGACTACTAAAGTTACCTACGAAATGACACCAGGTATGTACGAAAAACTCAAAATCAGTGTCTAAACAACTAACAAAACCTGGGTACGAAACAACTTGTGTACGAAACTCCCTGTAACCACCACAGGTCACCGCGCCAGGCACTGACATGCGGGTTGAGGTCATTCACTCATTCGAGGTCATCCACCATGGAGGCTTCCCCTACATCTCGCCCACGTGTTCTCCACAGCTAACTTGAGCCAGGCCAAAGAATGCATTGACAACGCCAATAAATATTTCATAAAGTGAAAGCAAATAGAGAACCTTTAGGAGGGAGGAGAGGAGGAGAGAGGGAAGGAGGGAGAGAAGGCGGGTGAGAGGAGGAGAGAGGGAAGAGGGGAGGGAGGGCGAGTGAGAGAGGAGGAGGAGAGAGAGAAGGGGTGAGAGAGGAGGTAGAGGTCAGTGGCGGGGGACAAGTGGCAACACAACCAGCGGTCATACGCCTCAAACAACCACATCGAAACTGACATCATGAAAACTGACCTCATGAAAACTGACCTCATGAAATCCAAAAACTGTTGTATAGTATATCTCGGTTTAACACAATTAATTTTTTTTTTTAGCACAAAATTCTAATTCTTAATATTAATACTACTATTTTTTGTTGTTTTGTGGTCACTTGCGCCAACTTTTCGCCTCAGTTCCTTCACCTCTCCTTATCACTTACCTGTGTGAACTTTTTTTTTTCTAGTTCATCTCTTACGCCAGAAAATGGTAACTTTCTCATACGAGGTGGATTGCTCTGATTATTTTTTCTCCTCTCTCTCTCTCTCTCTCTCTCTCTCTCTCTCTCTCTCTCTCGTCTGCTCTCTCTCTCTCTCTCCTCTCTCTCCCCTCCCCTCTGTTCTCTGTCCCGTCTGTCTGTCTCCCTCTCTCTCTCTCTCTCCTCTCCTCTCCTCTCTCTTTCCTCTCCCTCTCTCTCTCTCTCTCTCTCTCTCTCTCTCTCTCTCTCTCTCTCTCTCTCTCTCTCTCTCTCTCTCTCTCTCATTTCCAAACACACCTAACAACATTAATACTGAAGTCACCCCCATTACTAACACTATTATCTCTCTCTCTCTCTCTCTCAGTCTCTCTCTCGTCTCATTTTCTCTCTCTCCTCTTTTCTCCTCTCTCTTCCTCTCCTCTCTCTCTCTTCTCTCTCTCTCTCTCTCTCATTTCCAGTTTACACTCACGACATGTTATAATTTAGAAACACTCGATTATAGATTTGCTTTCACAGGATTGATTTTATAATGTTGAGTCTCTTGTTTGGTATTTTATAATGTTGAGTCTCTTGTTTGGTATTTTATAATGTTGAGTCTCTTGTTTGGTATTTTATTTAAAGTTGAGTCTCTTGTTTGGTATTTTATAATGTTTTAGTCACTTGTTTGGTATTTTATAATGTTGAGTCTCTTGTTTGGTATTTTATAAAAGTTGAGTCTCTTGTTTGGTATTTTATAATGTTGATCTCTTGTTTGGTATTTTATATGTTGAGTCTCTTGTTTGGTATTTTATAATGTTGAGTCTCTTGTTTGGTATTTTTATGTTGTCACTTGTTTGGGATTTTATAATGTTGAGTCACTTGTTTGGTATTTTATAATGTTGAGTCTCTTGTTTGGTATTTTATAATGTTGAGTCTCTTGTTTGGTATTTTATAATGTTTGAGTCTCTTGCTTCGTATTTTATATGTTTTTCACTTGTTTTTGGGATTTTATAATGTTAGTCTCTTGTTTGGTATTTTAAATGTTGAGTCCCCTTGTTTGGTATTTATAATGTTGAGTCTCTTGTTTGGTATTTTATAATGTTGAGTCTCTTGTTTGGTATTTTATAATGTTGATCCTTGTTTGGTATTTTATAATGTTGAGTCTCTTTTTTGGGATTTTTTTAATGTTGAGTCTCTTGTTTTTGGGATTTTATAATGTTAGTCTCTTGTTTGGTATTTTATAATGTTGAGTCTCTTGTTTGGTATTTTATAATGTTGAGTCACTTGTTTGGTATTTTATAATGTTGAGTCACTTGTTTGGTATTTTATAATGTTGAGTCTCTTGTTCGGTATTTTATAATGTTGAGTCTCTTGTTTGGTATTTTATAATGTTGAGTCTCTTGCTTCGTATTTTATAATGTTGAGTCACTTGTTTGGTATTTTATAATGTTGAGTCTCTTGTTTGGTATTTTATAATGTTGAGTCTCTTGTTTGGTATTTTATAATGTTGAGTCTCTTGTTTGGTATTTTATAATTTGATCTCTTGTTTGGTATTTTATAATGTTGAGTCTCTTGTTTGGGATTTTATAATGTTGAGTCTCTTTTGGTATTTTATAATGTTGAGTCTCTTGTTTGGTATTTTTATAATGTTTTAGTCTCTTGTTTGGTATTTTATAATGTTGAGTCTCTTGTTTGGTATTTTATAATGTTGAGTCTCTTGTTTGGTATTTTATAATGTTGAGTCTCTTGTTTGGTATTTTATAATGTTGAGTCTCTTGTTTGGTATTTTATAATGTTGAGTCTCTTGTTTGGTATTTTATAATGTTGAGTCTCTTGTTTGGTATTTTATAATGTTGAGTCTCTTGTTTGGTATTTTATAATGTTGAGTCTCTTGTTTGGTATTTTATAATGTTGAGTCTCTTGTTTGGTATTTTATAATGTTGAGTCACTTGTTTGGTATTTTATAATGTTGAGTCTCTTGTTTGGTATTTTTATATGTTGAGTCTCCTTTGTTTGGTATTTTATAATGTTGAGTCCCCTTGTTTGGTATTTAATAATGTTGAGTCACTTGTTTGGTATTTTATAAAGTTTGAGTCTCTTGTTTGGTATTTTATAATGTTGAGTCTCTTGTTTGGAATTTTATAGTGTTGAGTCCCCCTTGTTTGGTATTTTTATATGTTTTAGTCTCTTGTTTGGTATTTTATAATGTTGAGTCTCTTGTTTGGTATTTTATAATGTTGAGTCTCTTGTTTTGGGATTTTATAATGTTGAGTCTCTTGTTTGGTATTTTATAATGTTGAGTCTCTTGTTTGGTATTTTTATGTTGAGTCCTCTTGTTTGGTATTTTATAATGTTGAGTCTCTTGTTTGGTATTTTATAATGTTGAGTCTCT
The DNA here is from genome assembly GCA_016584305.1 of Chionoecetes opilio. NCBI lineage: Eukaryota > Metazoa > Arthropoda > Malacostraca > Decapoda > Majidae > Chionoecetes > Chionoecetes opilio. Next base: position 16,109 of record JACEEZ010014742.1, read on the forward strand.
TGTTTGGTATTTTATAATGTTGAGTCTGTTGTTTGGTATTTTATAATGTTGAGTCTGTTGTTTGGTATTTTATAATGTTGAGTCTGTTGTTTGGTATTTTATAATGTTGAGTCTGTTGTTTGGTATTTTATAATGTTGAGTCTGTTGTTTGGTATTTTATAATGTTGAGTCTGTTGTTTGGTATTTTATAATGTTGAGTCTCTTGTTTGGTATTTTATAATGTTGAGTCTCTTGTTTGGTATTTTATAGATATTATCATTCTACTATTTATTACAGCTCTTTATTTTATCATGTGTGTTTATGAAATTTGAGAGTCTGTCTGTCTGTCTGTCTGTCTGTCTGTCTGTCTGTCTGTCTGTCTGTCTGTGTTATTACTATTATTATTATCATTGTTGTTGTTAATATTATGATAAGTATTACTTTTATTATTATCATCATTGTTCCCTTCACAATATAAAGCAGGTTTACATAAATTCATATAACCTCAATTTTCCGATTTAAATAAATTATATGTGAGTGCATTGGGCACGTTCTCTCTCTTCACTCTCTCTCTCTCTCTCTCTCTCTCTCTCTCTCTCTCTCTCTCTCTCTCTCTCTCTCTCTCTCTCTCTCTCTCTCTCTCTCTCTCTCTCTCTCTCTCGCACACACGCACACCATAAGAACATTCAGATAATATACAAGATGACCATGTGTGTGTGTGTGTGTGTGTGTGTGTGTGTGTGTGTGTGTGTGTGTGTGTGTGTGTGTGTGTGTGTGTGTGTGTGTGTGTGTGTGTGTGTGTGTGTGTGTGTGTGTGTGTGTGTGTGTGTGTTCATCTAGTTGTATTTTACAGGGCCTGAGCTGCACTCGTATGGCCCCGTCTCCATGTCAACATTCTTATCATTCATCCTTAGTGTTGGGGGAAGCCAGCACCCCGGAAGGCGGATCACAACCCCCGGCTAACACCCGGTACCCATTCACTGCTGGGTGGACAGCGGCTCGGGTTTTAAGGAAACAACCCATCTGTCTCCGCTCCGCCGGGGATCGAACACGGGACTTCTCGTTGTGAGCCGAGCATGCTACCTCTACACTACGGAGTACCTGTGTGTGTGTGTGTGTGTTGTGTGTGTGTGTGTGTGTGTGTTGTGTGTGTGTGGTGTGTGTGTGTGTGTTGTGTGTGTGTGTGTGTGTGTGTGTGTGAAAAAAAGTTAGAGAAAAAGTCCTCAAAAGAGAGAGAGAGAGAGAGAGAGAGAGAGAGAGAGAGAGAGAGAAGGAGAGAGAGAGAGAGAAGAGAGAGAGAGAGAGAGAGAGAGAGAGAGAGAGAGAGAGAGAGATTGTAAATCATCAAATAACCCAAAAAAAATGGGAAAGAAAAATTAGAAG
>JACEEZ010014743.1:0-20000 GCA_016584305.1 Chionoecetes opilio
AAAAAAAAAAAAACCCCCAACCAACCCCCCTAACGGGAAAAAAAAAAACAAAACAAAATTAAAAAACCACAAAAAAAAAAAAAAAAAAAAAAAAAAAAAAAAAAAAAAAAAAAAAAACCCCCCCCCCCCCCCCCCCCCCCCCCCCCCCCCCCCCCCTAACCCCCCCCCCCCAACAAAAAAAAAAAAAAAAAAAAAAAAAAAAAAAAAAAAAAAAAAAAAAAAAAAACCCCCCCCCCCCCCCCCCCCCCCCCCCCCCCCCCCCCCCCCCCCCAAAAAAAAAAAAAAAAAAAAAAAAAAAAAAAAAAAAAAACCCCACCCCCCACACACCCCCCCCAAAAAAACACACACCCACACAACACAACACACACACAAAAACAACACACAACACCACACACAACACCACACACCCCACAACACAAAAAAAACCCCCAAAAAACCCAAAAACCACACCACAAACACACCCAACCACACCAAACACCAAAACACAAAAACAACACCCACACACACACACACACACCACAACACACACAACCCAAAAACACACCCCAAACACAAAAACCCAAACACAACACCCACACACACACCCAAACCACAAACACACACACACACACCACACAACACACAACACACACACACACACAAACACAAACACACCCACACACCACACCACCCCCACACCACCACCACACACAAAACACACACACAAAAACAAACAACAAAACACACCACACAAAACACACCCCACACACCCACACCCCCAAAACCACACAAAAACACACACCCATACACACAACACACACACACACACACACACACACAACCACAAAACACACAAAAAACACACAAAAACCACACCACACACAACCAACACAAAACACACACAAACACACAACACAAAACACAACAAAAACAACACACACACACACAACACACCCCAAAACACACACAACACACAACACCACACACACAAAAACACACACAAAACACAACACACACACAAAACCCAACACACACAACAAAACACACAACACACCCACACACACAACACAAACACACACACAACACACAAACCACACACAAAACACACAACACACACCACAACACACACACAAAAACACCACACACAACACCCCACACACACACAAACACACAAACACACACACACACACAAACACACACCAACACAAACAAACAAAAAACACACACCACACAAACACACACACACACACACAAAAACACACACACCAAAAACACACACACACCACACACACACACACAACACACACACACACACAAAAACACACACACACACACAAAAACCAAAACAACACACACCAACACACACACCACACAACAAACACAACACACAAAACAACACACAAAAACACACACACACACACAAACCACAAACCACAAACCACACAAACACACAAAAAAAACCCCCAACAAAACACCAAAACCACCCCCCAAACACAAACACACAAAAACACACACAAACACACACACACAACACACACCACACCCCAAAAAAACCACCAAAAAACCACCACAAAAACCCAACACAACAACAAAAAAAACACACCACAAACACAACACCACACAACACACCCCCCAAAAAACACACAAAACCCCAACACACACACAACACACACACACACCCCACAACACACAACACACACACACACACACACAAACACACACACACACAAACACACACACACACCAACCACAAACACACACACAAAAACACACACACCCCCACACACCACACACCACACACACAAAAAAAAAAAAAACCCAACCACACCACACACAACAAAAAACACACACACAACACACAAAACCCCAAAAAACACACCCAACACACACCCACACACAAACACAAAAAAACACACACACAACACACACACCCCAAAACACACACCACAAAAAACAAAAACACACAAAAACACAAAAACACAACACACCACAAACACCACACAACACACAAACACACACACACACAAACACACACACAAAAAACACACAACACACAACACACACACAACACAAACAACACCACACACAACACACCACCAACACACACACACACCAAACCCAAACCCCACACCCCCACACAACACACACCCCCACAACAAACACAACACACAACACAACACAAAACCACACACAAACACACACACCCCACACACACACACACCACACACCAACACACCACACACACACACAAACACACACACACACACACACACACAACCACACACACCACAAACACACACACAACAACCAAAACCAACACAACCCCAAAAACCACACACACACAAAACACACCCACACACACACACAACACCACACCCACACACACACAACCACCACACACACAACACACACAACCAAAACACACAAACCCAACCACCACACACAACACACACACACACACACACACCACAACAACCACCAAAACACACACACACCCACCACACACCACACACAACAACACACCAACAACACACCACAACACACACACACACACCACACACACACACACACACACACCACACACACACACACACACACAACACCCCACACACACACACACACACACACACACACACACACACACAACACACACCCCAAAACACACACACACAACCCAAACCCCAAACACACACACACAACACACACAACCAACACACACACCCCCACAAACACACCCCAACAACACACACAACAACACACACCAAACCACAACACCACAAACACACACACACAAAACACACAACCCCACACACACACACACACACAAACACACACACACACACAACACACACAAACCAACACCCCACACCCCCAACACACACACAAACCACACAAACACCCAACACACACAAAAACACAACCAAAACACAACACACAAAACACAAAAACACAACACACAACACAAACACACAACACAAACACACCAAAACACACACACCACCACACACAAAAAACACACACACACAAAAAAACACACACACAAAAACCCAAAAACACACACAAAACAAAAACACACACACAACACACAACCCCACACCACACACACCACAACACACACACACAACAACACACACAAAACACACACACACACAACACACACACACACACACACCAAACACACACACACCACCAACACCACACACCAACACACCCACACCAGCACACCCCACACACAAAACCACCCCAAACACAACACACAAAACACAAACACACACACAACACACAAACACACACACACAACACACAACCAAAAACCCCCCAACACACAAAAACAAACAAAAACACAAAAACCCCACCACCACACACACACACACACCAACACACACAACACACACACCCCAACACAACACACACACACACACAACACAAAACCCACCACACACAAACACACACCCCCAAACACACACACACACACACACACACACCACACACCCACACAACACACACACCACACACACACAACACACCACACACAACACACACACACACACACACAACACCACACACCACACACACACAACACCCCCCACCCCACCACACACACCACAACCCACAAACCACACACCAACACACACACACCACACACAACACACACAACACAAAACACACACACACACACAAACCAACACACACACAACCCCCACACACACCACACACAACACCCCCACACACACACAAACACACACAAAAACACAACCAACACACAACACAACCACACACACACACAACACACACACACACCCCACACACACCACAAAAGTTTGGCACTGGTGTGATATTATTTTAAAATGAACCTGCCTTGTTTTAAATGCGGCTATGGGGTCAAGTAAAAAAATTTGATTATAATTCAAAAAAAATATCTTGCATTCGAGTAAACTTCGAGAAAGAAGGACAAATTTTGCAATAGTACTCAAAGTCTCGAAACCTACTACTTCATGCCCTTTTTGCCCTCTGCTGACTCACATATCCATTCTATGGGCATGTGTTATATAGCAACAGCGAGTTCCAAAAAAAGAAAACCTGGCCCGTTCATTCATTATTGTTAGTGTTTCCCGGGAACATTATAAGGCGTTGAGTTATCCACACTCCATTTGAGCCATTTTGGGCCAATTGCCAATCCGGGGCCCGAATTTTTTGAAATGGCCATCAAACCAAAAAATCTACCCCCGTTTTTTGGATAAACCCAGTTCTATTCATGAATTGAGGACAAACTTTTTTACACAAAAGTCTACGGTACCCCCCCCCCCCCCCCCCTCAGCCGATAGAGTAGTAGTGCTATCACGCCGACCGCCAATGGCATCCTTTCTTGTATCCGTTTGTGTGATATGTCAATGGGTAAAGCCTCTGAGATAGAAGGATCAGTAGCGAGAAACAAGGCGTGGAAGTCGCCGAACAGATTAGTATTATCGCACTGCCACGTGTAGCTTGCTCCCTTACGCTTACATCACACTGCTACTGATACCCTAATATGGCTTGCTGTCTGGCGGAAGGGTGTCACACACACGCACACACACACACACACACACACCTGTGACATACATACATACACACACACACACACACACACACACACACACCAGTGGCGTCACCGCGGGGGGGCTAAGGGGGACTTAGCCCCCCCAAGTCGAGGACTCAGCCCCCCCAAAATTGCTGCTAGTAGCCTGCTACCCAAAAACAATAAAAAGGAATATTTATCCAATTTTCCATGCCAGAGCAAAACCTTATTTTTCACACTTTTATAGAAAAATTGGTTTGATGTTTCATTTAAATGTTGAAATATGTTTGCTAACAAACCTTGATATTACTATATATATTCTATTATAGAGATATTCTATAGATACAAGTGATAATCCTGATATACCCACACCTGTTATGGAACAGGTGCAGGATCTAGCCACAAAGCCTGAAAAAAGGACCCACGAAACCGAGACTTAAGTGTATCCTAAAGTACAGTCTGGTTCTCAGACCGGGTCTTTCCAATATGAGTGGTAAAAAAGGTATGAGTGGCTTGAAACTCTGTGACAAGTGACCGAGTTTATTGTTTTTCCATGTAGGCTTTTTGGCGGTAATGTCACAAAAGAAGTAACTTTTCACCCCCGAAGGTTTTAGGTCCTGGAAAAAGATGCATGTAAAAGCAACAAAGCACGGAGAATCCACGTATCTGTACATGTAATGGAAAAATGGCTCAACTTTAAAGATTTCACAGCTGCATGGTAGCGTTCATCAGAAACTCGATACCCAAACACAAACAGCAGGTTCTGGATAACAGAGACTATATTAAAACACACTTAAACATTGTCATTACAGCAGCAAAAACTAACATGGCATTCAGGGGTCATGATGAATCTGAAAGCTCATTAAATAAGGGTGTCTTTCTAGAGATCTTTGACTTAGTAGCAAGGAGTCTGAAAAGTTTCGGTAACTTAGAAAAAAAAGGTTCCGAAATCCCAAAATATATATCAGGTTTTTCAGTCAGAATTCTCTTTTGCAAGCTGTTGTTTGACTGTGTAGTGATACTATAGTCAAAGAAGCCATATCAGCACCCTTTTTTGCAGTAATAGCAGATGAAACTAGGGATGTCGTATTACTGAGCAACTCAGTGTGTGTATTAGGTATGTTTTTGGGATGAAACCGTACATGAGAGATTCTTAGAATTTATTGCTCTAAAAGGGTATTGATGCTGATTCTCTGGCTACTGCTTTGCTGGAGAAACTTGGGGGAGCTAGAATTAAAAATCAGTAAATTGATAGCGCAGTGTTATGATATGCATCAGTAATGAGTGGGAGAATCAGTGGTGTGCAGGCACTGAAATTAAGAATCAGCCAAAAATCCATGTTTTTATGTCCCTTGCTCTACAAAACAGATTACAGCTGGTGACAACCCACACTGCTGGTTACTTATCAGAGGTACCGAGTTTTTTTTAAAATTGATTTCAGGCCTGATAAACTTCATCCGTAGTTCAAACCTTTCCCATGACATCTTTCTAGACTTCCAAAGGGACAGGAAATTGCCAGTTCTTGAGCTTCCCAAAGTTTTGCCAGCACAAATGGGAATACAACCATAATGCCCTTAAGGCAATTTTCAAACGGTATGAGATCCTGACAGAATACTTGAAGATTTGTCTATCCATGGACGCTTTTGGTGAAGAGAAGGCCTTAGCTTATGGACTTCAGCAATCTTTGAATAAATTTGAGACTGTTTTCTTACTGATTAATTTCACTGAAATTTTTGACATTACACCCCACTTTTCAACGGTTTGTGCAGATTGAGGATATGGATCTTTTGCTGCAGCAGGTAACCATGGCCAACAGGAAACAATAAAATTCTGAAAGATAGAAAACTTCTTCAGATGACCATTCAATACCATTTGGGAAAAGGCAGTTTAAATTTTGCTGAAGTAAAGAAACATACTGTAGCTCAGCCACAACCTTCAAGTTCAAGAAGGCAAAGGAAGCCATCGTCAACGGTTTGTTAGGATTCCATGTAACATGAAACCATAGGTCCAACGAGACACCTCTGAGAACGAAATTAAGACCACTAATCCTCCTGTAAAAGATATGTCCTTTACTATCCGCATCCTAGACAGGTGTAATCGTTTGCTGGGAGTTTGGGGCACAACGGTTTGATGAAGCCAAAGAACTTCTACTTGTGTAATCTGCTTGTCATCCTTCGTCCCGAACTTTCTAAATGAAAATGATTTGAAATATCTTGCTGACCAATATGACATTTGAAGTGAGAGCCCTCACCCGAGAGCCATCAACCCACCCTGGGGCTAAAGCCCCCACCAATTCTTTTTCCTGGTGACGCCACTGACACACACACAAGGCCACACTGTGGCAACGAGAAGAGGAGTGCGATAGGTGAATGAGTGGGCGGGGGTGAGTGGAGGTGGTGGGTGGAGAGGTGCGGTGTGAGGGAGTGAGGGGAGGAAATATAATAATGGATTGGGATTTAGGGGAGGGTTTAGGCGTAGGGGGGAGGGGGAGTGGGGATGGTGGGTGAGGGGAAGGGAGTGGGAGGGGAAGGAGATAACTGTGACAAAGAATCATAACATACCAGCTTGCTTGATAGTTAATGCGAGGCCAAAAATTCACTATAATTGAACTATAATAACATCCAATGCAGAATAATTTAGATATATATATACATTGAATTAACAGTTAATATACTTAGTTACCCTTTTATTAATTTTTAGGGAGGGTTGTCAAATGTCTAAGGCTCACACAGTTTAAATTCTGTGCTGTTTGAAAGAGTGGAGGTAATGAGCTATTTTTCGTGTTCCTATTATTATTATTTTTTGTTTTATTGGGTTTTGGTTTTCATTTCAAGTTGGTTTTGGGTTTTGCTGGTGGTGGTGGTGGTGGTGGTGGTGGTGATGGTGGGTGTGGTGGGTGGTGGTGGTGGTATGTGGTTGTGGTATGTGTGGTGATGGTGGTGGTGGTTAGGTGGTGGTTGTGTGGTGGTGGGTGGTTGTGGTGGTGGTTGTGGTGTGGTGGATGGTTGTGGTGTGTTGGTGGTGGTATGTGGTCAGGTATGGTGGTGGTGGTGGTGTGGTGATGGTGGTGGTGTGGTTGTGGTGGTGTGGTGTGTGATGGAGGATGGTTGTGGTAGTAGTGGTGGGGTGTGGTGGTGCTACCGTGGTGGTGGTAAGATGGTGGTGGTAGTGGTGTGATGGTGGTGGTGGTGGTGGTTGTGATGGTGGTGGTAGTCGTGGTGTGGGGTGGTGGTGTTGGTGTCTGGTGGTGGTAGTAGTGGTGGTGTAAAGTCGACTGTGGTGGTGGTTGTGGTTGTGGTGGGGTTGTGGTAGTAGTTGTGGTGGTGGTGGCTGGTGGTTGTTGGTAGTAGTGTCGTGGTGGGTGGTGTGGTGGTGGTGGTGGTTGTGGTAGTAGTGGGTGGTGGTGGTTTTTGTGGGTTGTGGTGGTGGTTGTGGGTAGTAGTGGTAGTAATGGTGGTGGTGGTGGTGGTGTTTGGTGGGGGTAGTAGTGGTGGTGTTGTGGTGTGGTGATTGTGGTAGTATTGTTGTGGTAGTTGTGGTGGTGGTGGTGGTGGTATTGTGGTGGTGGTGGTGGTGGTGGTAGTTATTGGTGTGGTGCGTTGTGGTAGTAGTGGTGGTGGGGGTAGTGGTTGTGGTAGTAGGTGGTGGTGGTGGTGGTGGTGGTAGTGGTGGTTATGGTAGTAAGTGGTGGGTGGTAGTAGTTGTGGTGGTGGGTGGGGTAGTAGTGGTTGGTGGTGGTGGTGGTAGTTGTGGTGGTGGTGGTGGTAGTAGTGGTGGTGGTCTGTGGTAGTATGTGGTTGTGGTGGTGGTGGTTGTGGTAGTAGTGGTGGTGGTGGTGTTGGTGGTGGTGGAGGTAGTGTTGTGGTAGTAGTGTGGTGGTGGTTGGTGGTGTGGTGGTTGTGGTGGTGGTGGTGTAGGAGTGGTGTGGTGGTGGTGTGGTGGTGGTTGTGGTGGTGGTGGTTTGTGGTAGTAGTGGTGTGGTGGTGGTGTGTGGTGGTGTGGAGTGGTTGTGGTAGTAGTGTGGTGGTGGTTGGTGGTGGTGGTGGTTTGTGTAGTAGTGGTGGTGGTGTGGTGGTGGTTTGTGGGTAGTATGTAGTGTGTGTGGTGGTGGTAAATAGTGGTGGTGGAGGTGATGGTGGTTGGTTGGTATAGTGGTAGTTGGCGGTGGTGATGGTGGTGGTGGTAGTGAGTGGTAGGGGTGGGTGTGGTGGTAGTGGTGTGGTGGTGGTGATGTGGTGGTGGTAGTAGTGGGTAGTAGTGGTGGTGGTGTGGTGGTGGTATGGTGTGGTCAGGGGTGTTGGGTTGTGATGTGGTGTAGTAGTGGTGGTGGTAGTAAGGGGTGTTTGTGGTGGTAGTGGTGGTGGTGGTGGTGGTTGTGGTAGTGGTGGTGTACGTTGTGGTGGTGGTAGTAGTGGTGGTGGTATGGTGGTAGTAGTGGTGGTAGGTGGTAGTGTGGTGGTGGTGGTGGTGGTGGTTTTGGTGTGTGTGGTAGTTGTGGTGGTGGTGGTGGTGTAAGTTTGTGGTGGTGTGGTGGTGTTGGTGGTGGTAGTTGTGGTGGTGGTAGTAGGGGTGGTGGTGTGGTGGTGTTGTGGTGGTGGTAGTTGTGGTGGTGTGTAGTAGTGGTGGTGGTAGTGGTTGCGTGGTGGTGGTGGTGGTAGTTGTGGTGGTGGTAGTAGTGGTGGTTGTTGGTGGTGGTGGTAGTGGGGGTAGTTCGTGGTGGTGGTGGTAGTTGTGGTGGTGGTGGTGGTGGTGGGTGTAGTAGCTTGGCGTGGTCATCTCGTGGTGGTGTGGTGGTGTGGTACTCGGTGTCGTAGTTTGTTTGGTGGTGTTCTGGTGGTGGTGGTAGTTGTGGTGGTGGTGGTGGTGTGTGGTGGTGTGGAGTTTGTGGTGGTGGTGGTGGTGGTGGTGGTGGTGGTGGTGGGGGATGTGGTGGTGATTGTTGGTGTGGATAGGTGTGGTGGGGTGGGGTGGGTAGTGGTGGTGGGTGGTGTAGTGGTGGTGGTGGTGGTGTGGTGGTGGTGGTGGTAGTTTGTGGTGTGGTGTGGTGGTGTGTGGTGGTAGTGGTGGTGGTCGGTGGTGGCAGTGGTGGGTGGTGGTTGTGTGGTGGTGGTGTGGTATGGTGGTGGTGGTAGTTGTGGTGGTGAAGGATATAGTCAGAGATAGTGCAAATTACAGGATATACACGCCCTCTCTCCTCTTTCTCATCTCTATCTCTCTCATCTCTTCTCTCTCTTTCCTCTCTTTCTCCCTCCACACTCACAATATCAGTCTGGAAACTACGTGAGAAGAGAGGAGAGAGAGAGAGAGAGCAGCAGGGAGAGAGAGAGGAGAGAGAGAGAGGATCCAACATGGACAAATTTAATGAGGGAAGAGAAGCACAATTTTAGTCGCGTTTTTTTTTCTCATTTCCATTCAAACCAACACTTGGATTCTGTTAAATGACATAACATTTTTCCTTTTTGCGCTGTCACGATATACCACCACACAACAACAACAACCAAACTAACAAACACCAACCACAACAACAACTACATACCACAACTATGACAAAATTTATAATATTTTCAAACAATTTTGGTATATGCAGATAGAATATTATTATTATTATTATTATTATTATGTTGCTAATTTATCGCTATTCATTTTGTTTTTTCATCTCCTTCTTTATTTTTATTGTTTGTACCTTTTCTTTCCCCTCCCTTCGTGTCTGTCCTGTCTGTCTGGCTGTCCTGTCTGTCTGTCTGTCTAGTCTGTCTGTCTTGTCTGTCTGTCGCATCTCCTCTCCCCATCTCAATGATTACTCTAATCATTACCATTAGTTCCTCATTATAATCACAACAGTCCAGTGGACAAGCCGCCTGAATTGCAGAGACACACACACACAACACACACACACACACACACACGCAACACATAAACCACACACAACACACCACACACACACACACACACACACCACACACAACCCCGACACACACACTCCACACACACACACACACTTTGGACACTCATATAGTGTAGAGGGTTGCACTGCTCTGCTCACAACCGAGATCCCGGGGTAGATCACGGGCGGAGCGAAGACAGACGGGCGGTGTCTTCTTAAAACCCGGCCCCTGTCAACCCAGCATGAATGGGTACCCGGTTTATCCGGGGTATTTGTGACCCCCTCCCGACCCGGGGTGGTTAGCATTGGCTTTCGGCCGAACACTAAGGATAAATGAGAAACAATAAATGTTGATATAAGACGGGCGCCATACTAGCGTGTTGCTCAGGCCCTGTAAATACAACTATATGAATACACACTACGGGGGCCCACACACACACACGCGCACGGACACGGCACACGCACACAGCACACACGCACACAGGAACTCACCGCACGACGCACGCCCACGTCCCACGCCCACGCCCCCGCCACGTATCACGCCGGACGCCCCCAAGGCGCGCGTGGCCCAACACACACAGCACACACGCACCCACACTATCACCCACCCACACACCACATTCACACACACACACACAACAGACTCACACACGGCACGCACGCACGCACGTCGCACACTACACCACAGACACACACACACAGAGGATAGATACACATTCACACAACACAACACACACACTCACTCGCGCAGCGCACGCACATGCACGCACTGCACACACACACCACACTACACACACACACCACACACACACACAACTCACACATGCGCGCGCCACTGCACGCACGCGACGCACGCACGCACGCCGCACGCACTCACGCACGCACGCACGCACTGCAACGCACAGCCCACGTCACGGCACGCACGCACAGCACGCACTCACGCACGTCACGCACGCACGCACGCACGCACGCAACGCACTCACTGCACTCACGCAACGCACTGCCACGCACGCACGCAGCGCACGCACGGCACGAACAGTCACGCACGCACGCCACCGCCGCACGCAACTCACGCCAACGCCCGCGCGGACAGGCCAAACAACGCACCACGCACCCGCACGCACGCACGCACGCACGCACGCACGCACGCACGCACGCACGCACGCACGCACGCACGCACGCACGCACGCACGCACGGACACGGCCTGCATCACACGCCGCACAACGGCACGCGCACGCCAACGACACGCACGCACGCACGCACGCACATAATATAGATCGTGTAGTATCATTAACGATTATATTTTTCCATACAGACTGAAGACGATGATGCAAGGAAATTAGAGGAGGAGGCAAGGGGGTGAGGAGGCATAGGAGGTGAGGCGGTGGAGGGGAGAGGAGGAAGTAATGAGGAGGAGGACAAGAGGAGGAATAGGAAACTCGAGGGAAGAGGAGAGCTGAGGAAGGCAGGAGGGAGGATGGGAGGAAATGACATAGGAGGGAGGAGGAGGAAAGAAAGAAGCGGGATGAGGGAGGATCGAGGAGGAAGGAGGATGGAGGTGGAGGATGAGATCATGCGTGGAGGAAAGAGGAGGAGGAGTGAAAAGGGAGGGAATGTGGGAGAGAGAAGCACATCTGACTATTCAACCCGGTGCGCAAGATCTTTCCAGTCCTTAATTTTCAATCGCAGAAAAGTGTATTGGTGGAATAAGCAGGAGGCTATGAAAACTGAAAGAAAAGATTCTGTTCTTCTAACCTTGAAGAAACTGTGGGGCAGAAATGAGCCCGCCCCCCCTTCTCTCCTCTCCTCTCGCTCTTTTTGTTTCTCTCTCTCTCTCTCTCTCTCCTCGTCTCTTTCCTCTCAACCTCTCTCTCTCTCTCTCTCTCGATTCTCTCTCTCGTCTCTCTCCTCTCTCTCTCTCTCTCCTCTCTCTCTATTCTCTCTCTCTCGTTCTCCTCTCTCTCTTCTGCTCTCTCCTCTCTCAGTCTCTCGATCTCTCTCTCTCTCTCTCTCTCTCGCTCGCTCGCTCGCTCCTCGCCTCGCTCTCATCTCTCCTCTCTCTCGCCTCATCTCATCCTGTCATCTCTCTCTCTCTCTCTCTCTCTCCTCTCGATCTCTCTCTCTCTCTCTCATCTCTCTCTCTCTCTCTCTCCTCTCTCTCTCTCTCTCTCTCATCCCATCTCTGGTCTCTCATCTCTCTCCTCTCTCTCTCCTCTCCTCCCTCCTCTCTCTCTTCTCTCATCTCTTCCTCCCTCTCTCTCTCTCGTCCTCTCTCTCAGACAGAACAGGATGTGTGTTGATTTCCTTTGTTCTCTGCTCGTCTTCTAGGTAGACACAGGCTTTCTCCGTCACCACTCACTGTTAAATCCTTGTCAGAAACAGAAGTCTTAAGTGGAAAAGCTGCATACCCAGGATGGCCCCCCTCCCGCCGCTTTACATAAGAGGGTTTCCAGCACATATATTTTGATAAATTATTATTGCCGACCTGACCTACTCATATAGAGAGGCTCTTTTAGCTCCGGCAGCAAAAGCTTGACCTTCCTGATGCGCTTGAGCTTCAAGCTGTAGATGGAATCGACCATGGTGGCCAACCTGATGGCACCCACCAAGGACGGTGTTCCGCTGTCCTGAGTCGAGCTTGGCGTGGAGAATCGACAAACGCTACACCCCTAAACATGATAATCAATATAAAATATAATCAAAACACTAACTGCAGGGATAAAGTTATAGAAAATATGTTATTTCGGTAATTGATGACATATTCAATCATTAAACATAATGAAAGTACAAGATGCTGGGAGACCTACACGAGGTAGTTTCCTGTTACTTAACACTACCTCATCCCCTTTCAATCCCCATCCATAACACTGTTCAGCCCTCTTTTTAAAGCTACCTAATGACCTCCCCACTAACTACCTGTCTACTGAGTCCATTTTTTCCCAAAATCTTCACCACTCCTATTTTGTGAACCAGTTTTTTCCTATTTCCTTTATTTTAAATCTAGGCCTTTCGCAGCTTGAATCCGTGCACTCCTTGTTCTAATCTACCCCTGATGACTAGCCGAAGATCATGCATTGTATATACTTTTACGCGGCGCATCCGTAACAAGTTGGAAATTCCGTAGCCAGATTCACATCTAGACTGACTAACGAACAATATTGCAAAGAGAGAGAGAGAAAAAATATATTATATGATTACTTAGAATCATAATTTTTTGTCATACTTTTCTTTCCTAGTATGCAGTTGTGTCTGATAGTTACGAAATATATATATTATAAATGTTGCATTAATCCATGATCTAAGTAGCTACAATTTAGATATGTATTAATCTATATTTATTTTTTTTAGCTGTGCTGCGGAACCTGATGATTTTGTTTCTATATTAAGAGAAAAGTATGACATGTATTGACAAACAAAAGATATCCCTCTCTCTCTCTCTCTCTCGGTTCTCTCGTCTCTCACTCTCTCTCAGTCTCTCTATCTCTCTCCTCTCTCTCTCCTCTCTCTCAGTCTTCCTCTCATCTCTCTCTCTCTCTCTTCTCTCTCTCTCTCCTCTCTCCTCTCTCTCGAGGCGTCTCTCTGTCTCCTCTCACTTCTCTCTCTCTCTCTCTCTCGACTCTCCCTCTCTCTCCTCTACTCTCTCTCTCCTCTCTCTCTCTCCTATCTCTCTCTCTCTCCTCTCATCTCTCCTCCTCATCGATGCTCTCTCCTCTCACTCTCTCATCTCTCTCCTCTCTCCTCTCTCTTCTCTCTCTCCTCCTCATCATCTCCTCTCTCTCTCTCTCTCTCTCTCTCTCTCTTTCTTTCGCTCAAACGTACCCACACTTAAAACGCAATTTGTATTAATCTATTTCTCCAGCGAGAGATAAGTCATATCACGTGTGGATAGTATACTCATGATAAAGTGGGACCATTTGGAAACACGTGTCTATCATTCCAAAATAAGTTGTCGCTACTTGCACCACACCACGCTGCCTTCACAGTCTTATCGCCAACCACTATGTCGTAAAAACTAAAAAAAAATGATATCGAAATTCTCACAACCGGATTCTAAAACTATTTATTGTCTGTTATCCGTAGAAGGCCCACACATCCGTATCGTGTTATACGCCCCCTGTGAATATACCCATCGTCACAACTCCTAAAGAAACTCTCTAGTCTGTTTTCTACTTGTTATTTTATCATGAATTTTATTGTTATTTCTTCCCTCTCTCTGATTGTCCCTCTTCGTTTTGTGGCCCAAATGTTATTTTATCGTAGGAGTTTTAATGGATTATTTGCCTCTCTCTGCTCTCTCTTCACTCTCCGATACTCTCTCTCTCTCTTCTCTCCTCTCTCCATCTCCTCTCTCTCATCGTTCTCCAGTCTCTCGTCTCTCTGCTGTCTCTCTCTCGTCTCTCTCCTCCTCATCATCAGTTTCTCAGCTACTCTCTCGTCTCTCTCTCATCTCTCATCCATCCTCTCTTCATCTCCTCTCTCTCACTCTCTTTCTCTCAGTCTCTCTCCTCTCTCGCTCATCTTCTCTTCGCTCCTCATCTCTCTCTCACTCTCTCTCTCTCGCGTCTCTCGCTCTCTCTCGCTCTCTCTCGTCTCTCTCTCTCTCATCTCTCAACTCTCACTCTCTCTCTCTAATCGTGCTCTCGTCGGTCTCGTCTCGTCTCGGTCTCTCCATACATCTCTCTCCTCTCTCTCTCTCTCTCTCTCTCCTCTCTCTCTCTCTCCTCTCGTGCTCTCAGATTATTCTCTCTCTTTTCCTCATCATTATCTCATTTCGTCGCAATTCAGTTTTTTGCTCATTTTTTCCTGATAAATTTTTCCTCTAAGCTCTCTCTTTCAGGAGAGAATTTCAGAAAGAATGTGTTTCCACCCCCCCCCCCACACACCTAACCATCATTATCCTATGTCCCATTATCATCATGTCCTACCATCATTATCAGCCTAGTACCACCCTATTGGTGAACCAGTTTTTCCCTTTTTCCTTTTTAAATCTACGCTTTTCCAGATCGAGTCCGTTACTTCTTGTTATGTATCACCCATTTGTAATCTGTCCCAGTATTGGCGTCGCGACCACCTGTTGGCGCGGCCTGACCAAGCGGTGGTGTGCCCTGACGCGCCACCCACCCACACACACACACACACACACACACACACACACACACACACACACACACACACATACACACACACACACACATACACACACATACACACACACAGTCCTTAAAAAAAATATATAGTGTAGTGGCTAGCAAGCTCGGTTCACAACCGAGAATTCCCGGGATCGATCCCCGGGAGCCTATTCCCCATGCCGTCGGCCATTTCGGCAGCTGGCTGCCCTCTACGCATGGCTGTAGGTCCGAACCTAACCACAGGATTTTCTTGAAAATAACCTCATTGTGATTCCCACACAAAGTTACCGGGATGGCTGTAAACTTGAACCTAATCCCAACCTAACCTAACGTTTTTCTAACCTTACCTAACCTAGCGGTCTGCCGAAAAGAGAGAGCGCCTGGAGAATATGCTCCCCGGGCGTAGCGAAGAGAGATGGGCGGTCTTCTTAAAACCCGAGCCCCTGTCAACCCAGCAGTGAATGGATAGCGGGTGTTAGTCGGGGTTTGTGACCCGCCTCCCGGGGTGGTGGTTTCGGCCAACACTAAGCACTAAGCAGGAATGCCACTACTCGTTTTTGGAGAATTTTCACAGACAAACTTGGGCTGTTGCTGTCCCCCTCGAGCAAGGGGATGGGGGGTGTGGTGGTGAGGTCCCAACGTTACCCAACATCGTCATAATGAGCTCCAAGACAGCTCCGGGAGGGTGAAACTATAGCGATCGCGAGTACGATTCGCGTGGACAAGTCCATGGGTGAATGACACATCTATTAGATTGGTCGTTGTCAGTTGCGTTAAGATAATTTAAGTAAGGACATGTGTGTTGGAAAGGCAATTCTTGACGACAAAGTGTAGCAGAGATTATAGCAAGTTTTGGCGTTAATGGATAGGGCAGGTGTGAAGAGGTCCTTTGAGGAAGCTGGCCAGGTGACTGATTGAGGAATAGGCTGAGGTCTAAAGTGTTAATTATAGGTGCAGTACCTCTGTCACACACACACACACACACACACACACACACACACACACACACACACACACACACACACACACACACACACACACACACACACACACACACACACACACACACACACACACACAGAAACACACACACACACACACACAGAAACACACACACACACACACACAGAAACATACACAAACACACACACAGAAACACACACACACACACACACACACACACACACACACACACACACACACACACACACACAGACACACACACACACACACACACTTACACACACACAGAAACACACACACACACACACACACACACACACACACACACACACACACACACACGCACACACACACACACACACATACACACAGAGAAACACACAACACCGCGCGATGGTCAGGTTGATAACGTGTCGGTCTCCTGCCTGGAATCCTCGCAGTCCCGGGGATTTTACACTGACACATACGGGCGGTTACTGTCCTCCTTGAGCAAGGGGATGGGGATGTGTGGTGTGTGAGGTACCAGCATTGCCCAAAGATCAGTAATAATGAGCTCCAAGCTTACACTGAGAGGGTGAAACTGGCGATCGCGAGCCAGCTCGCGTGGACAAGACCATGGGTGAATAACATACACTCATCTCTCTTCGCTTCGCCCGGGGATTGAACCCGAGACTTAAGCCTCCTTTATAAGTCCCTCATTGACTCCGCACTAACTACCTGACGACAGAGTCCATTCCAATCCTATACCACCCTATTTGTGAACTAGTTTTATACTATTATGTTCAAGAATGTGTCATCTTTGTCGCACAGTGGATAAGTATTACATATCCCCGGCGTGGCGATCCTTTTAGTTGGCAGGCGCGGCACACGTGTATATATATATATATATATATATATATAAGCGAAAGTGTGTGTGTGTGTGTGTGTGTGTGTGTGTGTGTGTCCGCTCCAGTGCGCCCCTGTGCGGAATCCCTCATATGGCACATTTTTGGAACCGGCTCGAGCAGGGAAGTTTTTAGCCCATTTATGAGATGATTCGATCACTTTTTTTTTTCTTTTTTTTAGCAGCCTATTAGCGAGAATTGTGAAAAAAAAGTGGGTTGTGAGAATTGAGGAAACCTTGATGTAGGAAGATGGGTAATGGGTGAGTGAATGGGTGGGGTGATGGGTGAGTGAATGAGTGGGGGGTGACGGGTGATGGGTGAGGGAATAGATGGGGGGTGATGGGTAATGGGTGAGTGAATAGGTGTGTGGTGATGGATAATGGGTGAGTGAATGGGTGGGGGGGGGTAATGGGTGAGTGAAAGAATTGTGAAAAAAAAGTGGGTTGCGAGACTTGAGGAAACCTTGATGTAGGGTGATGGGTAAGGGGGCGAGTGGATGGGTGGGTGATAGGGTAATGGTGTAGGGTATGGGTGAGTGAATGGGTGGGGTGATGGGTTGGCGTTAATACATACATTTCTACTTTCCATGATTTCAGGAAAAGTTAGAAGGGGCTATCTGGAAGTCTGTGTTTGGTGGGCCGAAGGCCCACCAATAGCCCTCCGCAGGAGCTAGCCAAAAGTCCGCCCGGAGGGCGGCTTTGCGCCCTAGTGATAATTAATATATATATATATATAGATATATATATTTATATATATAGATATATATTTTATATGATTATATATATATATATATATATATATATTATTATAGTATATATATATATATATATATATATATATATATATATATATATATATATATATATATTTTATATATTATATATATATAATATAATAAATAAAATTTATTTGTTATATGTAATAAAAAATATGATGTATGCAATAAACCGTTCTTGTGCTTCTTCAGGGATAATGTAATGATTATAAAAATATTAATATGAATTTCCAGTTTTGAAGTTAATAGTTTAATGATGATAACCAAAGGATAATAAAGATGATACCAATCACCAATACTATTGTAAAGGAAATTCCATCTGATATATAAGTATAGTAATCTAGGGTGACAAATCCTGCCGTATATTATGACCGACAGGGCCGCAGGGAAAAGTTTATCCATCTGAAGTGTTCATTATACTTGCTAAGATATTAAATAGATCACTTGCAGACTGATCAATTCATAGAGGCCTTGAGGCTGAGAAAAACACAAATTCAAAATAATAATATATGAACATACATGTATGAATACCATGGGGGTCGACAAACCCCCGCTGGGGGACAAAACCCCTCGGACAAAACCCCTAAGTGACAAAACCCCTCGGACAAAACCCCCTCGGCAAAACCCCTGGGGGACCAAAACCCCCTCGGACAAAACCCCCTAGGACAAAAACCCCTGGACAAAACCCCTTTAAGCTTAAATTGCGAAATAGGACAAAAACCTTAGTTTAATAAATATAAAATTTAGAAGAAAAATATATAATTAATATAGCAATATATTACTGAAGTAATCATGAAAAATTATTATAATCCTTCTTTGTGTTTTGTTCATTTCAGCTGATCATTGTTTTGGTCTACTGAGTACCGTAAATCCCCATGTACCGTAGATAAACACTAAAAGTCGCCAGGACAACATTATTTGTTATGTACAAAACGATGTGGTGGCGTTTAAATATTACATTTCTACATCCATGATTTCAGGAAAGCCCAGAAGGGGCTATCTGGAGAGTCTGTCATTTTGTGTCTTCATCGGTGTCATGTAAGGCTATAAATGAACAAATTAAAAAATTTATATCAACCGAGTGGGAGTTGATAATGGGCTACACTAAGGTCGCCTTTCTAGTGTTTATTTCGCTATGTCCTCCAGCCGTCGTCGTCGCCCGAACAAAAAATCGAGTAGTGTAATTTGAAACCGTCTATAACTTGCAGCTACAAAGCATAAAAACACGCTGAAAAACAGGTAGATTATACAGTCATGATATAAACTACTGTGTATCATCTTCAGTGGCACAAGCACCAGCAGTAGTGAGGCTATCATTCGTATCTATGGCGGCTGGCGAATTATTGCAGCTGGCGACTTAATTAAGTGTTATTACGGTAGCTATAGGTAAAAAACCTATCAAACCTATCACACCTATCTATCAAAACCTATATGTTTGTATACTGAATGTAATATTTGACACACTCGAGAAAGTGTCATAAAACTACAATACAAGTAACAATAAAAATTATGATCTTAAAATTTAGTTTTTTTTCCTAGGGGGGTTTGTCATAGGAGGTTTTGTCCTAGGGGTTTTGTCCTAGTGGGTGTTGTCATAGGGGGGTTTTGTCTCTAGGGGGTTTTGTCCTGGGTGGTGTTTTGTCCTAGGGGGTTTTGTCCAGGGGGTTTGTGTCCTATGGGGGTTTTGTCCTAAGGGTTTTGTCCTAGGTGGGTTTTGTCCTAGGTGGTTTTTGTTCCTAAGGGGTTTTGTCCTGGGTGGGTTTGTCCTAGGTGGGTTTTGTCCAGGGGGTTTTGCCTAAGGGGTTTTGTCTGGGTGGTTTTGTCCTAGGT
>JACEEZ010014743.1:25000-38133 GCA_016584305.1 Chionoecetes opilio
TGGCAACAGTTGTTTCAATAGATTTTCCTCCCACTATTAAATATATTCCTGTTCCTTTATCCAAATAGACTTGGTGGTAATACCGAGTTTGGTCCAAATCTTTCATAACTTTTCGAGAAATATCCTGTACACTAACAGAGACGGACAGACGGACAGACAGACAGATCGGGGGTGAAAACATAGCTCCCTCCAACGTCGTTGGCAGCGGTAACATCCCGGAGGATGCGAGAGAGAGATCGAGAGAAGAGAGAGAGAGAGAGAGAGAGATAGAGGATAAGAGAGAGAGAAGAGAGAGAGAGAGAAGAGAGAGAGAGAGAGAGAAGAGAGAAGAGAGAGAAAGAAGAGGAAGAGAGAGAGAGAAAGATAAAGAGGTAGATGATAGAGAGAGAGAGAGAGAGAGAGATAGAGAGAGAGAGGAGAGAGAGAGAGAGAGAGAGAGCGAGAGAGAGAGAGAGAAGAGAGAGAGAGAGAGAGAGAGAGTGGAAGTCGCCGAAAAGATTAGTATTATCGCACCGCCAGTGTAGCTTGCTTATTCTCTACGGTAGAGAATAAGAGAGCATAATGATAATAGAGAGATACTGTAATAAGAGAGAAATAGAGTAATATGAGGAGATAAGGAGAGAATAAGTGATAATAAGAGAGAAATGTGAGAATAAGTGATAATAAGTGATAATAAGAAGAGAATAGAGAGAATAGTGATAATAAAAGAAGAATAAGTGAAATAAGAGAGAATCTAGAAGAATAATAGAGAATAGTGAAAATAAGAGACAATAAGTGATAATACGGAGAATAAGCGAGATAAGAGAGAATTAAGAAGAAATACGTGACTCATACGTGATCATAAGAGAGAAATAGAGTAAATAAGTGATATAAGAGAGAATAGAGAGAATAGTGAGAATAAGAGACACTACGTGATCATAAGTAGCGCCTACGCGCGCAATCAAGAGAATAAAGAGACTCCGACGACTCCGTGATACTCAGTGCGACATAGAGAGAACTAAGAGAGACATAAGTGATATAAGTTATCATAAGTTGAGAATAAGTGAGAATACGTATATAGAGAGAATCAAGTGAGAATACGATAGAATAAAGAGAGATAAGTGATAATAGTGAGATAAGAGAGAATAGCCAGAGATAAGACAGAATAAGTGATAATAGTGAGAAAGTGAATAAGAGAAGATTAAGAGAGAATCAGATCGAATAATTGAAATAAGAGAGAATCCGAGTCAATAAAAGAGAGAATACGAGAGATAAGTGAGAATAAGTAGAGACATATAGAGAGAATAAGTGATATTAAGAGAGAATATGAGAATACGTGAGAATAAGAGAAAATAAGAGAGAATAAGAGAGATAAGTGATAATAAGCAGCATAAGAGAGAATAAGAGAGAATAGTGATAATACAGTGATATAAGAAGAGAATATGGTGAGAATAAGTGATAATAAGAGAGAATAAGAGGAAAAGTGCTATAAGTTATAATAAGTGATAATCGAGAGAATAGAGAGATAAGGATAATAATAGAGAATAAGAGAGATAGAGAGAATAAGTGATAATAAGAGAGAATCATTTGATAATAAGTGAGAAATAGGAGAAATAAGTTGATAAATAAATGATAATAAGTGATACTAAGAGAGAAACGAGAGATAAGAGAGATAAGATAGAATAAAGTGATAATGAGGAGAAATATGAGAGAATAAGAGAGAAAAACGATAGAATAAGTTGATCATAAGAAGATAAGAGAGAATAAGAGAGAATAGAGAAGAGATAAGTGAGAATAAGTGATATAAAGTGTGTAATAAGAGAGAATAAAGAGAGAATTATATGGATAAGTGATCATAGTGATAATAAGAGAGAATAAAGATAATAAGTGATAATAAGAGAGAATAAGCGAGATAAAG
This sequence comes from Chionoecetes opilio, assembly GCA_016584305.1. NCBI lineage: Eukaryota > Metazoa > Arthropoda > Malacostraca > Decapoda > Majidae > Chionoecetes > Chionoecetes opilio. The sequence goes on from JACEEZ010014743.1 coordinate 26,898, forward strand.
AGATAATAGAATAAGTGATATAAGTGATAATAAGAGAAAATAAAAGAGAATAAGTGATCAATAAAAGGGAGAGAATAGGAAAGAATAAGAGAGAAAGAGAGCAATAAGTGATAATAAGTGAGGAATAGGAGAGAAGAAGTGATAATGAAGTGAGAAATAAGTGATAATAAGTTATAATAAGAGAGAATCAGAAGAGAATAAGAAGGAGAGAATAAGAAAGAATAAGTGGTATAAGAGAGAATAAGAGAGAATCAGAGAGAATAAGAAGAGAATAAGTTGAAATCAGTGATAATACGAGAGAATAAGAGAGAATAAATGATAAGTGCTAATAAGTGATAATAGAGAGATAAAAGATAATAAGGCTTAATAAAGAGAATAAGAGAGATAAGAGAGAATAAATAAGAATAAGTGATATATTGATAAATAACTGATAATAAAAGGAAAATAAACGGAATAAGTGATCATAATAGAGAAATACGAGAGAATCAGAAAATAGGAAGAGAATAAGTGTTAATAAGTGGTAATAAGATAATAAGAGAGATAAGAGAGGAATAGTGATAATAAGAGAGAATAAAAGAGAGAATAAGTGAGAATAAGTGAGAATGAGAGAGATATGTGATAATAAGAAGAGAATAAGTGATAATAAGAGTATAAGAGAGATAAGAGAAATAAGTGCGAATCAGAGAGAAGAAGAGAGAATACGTGAGAATAGAAGAGAATAAGAGAAAATAAGAGAATAAATGATAATACGAGGGAATAAGTGATAATAAGATAGAATAAGTGATAATAGAGACTAAGAGAGAAATTAAATAGAGAATAAGTGATAATATGATAATAAGAGAAATAAAGACGAATAAAGAGAATAAGTGGAAATAAGTGATGATATGAAAATAGAGAGAATACAGAGAATCAGAAGAATAGTGATAATAAGTGTAATAAGAGAGAATATTGATAAAAGAGAGAATAAGTGATAATAGTTGACATAGATCAATAGAGATAAGAGAGAATAAGAGAATACGAGAGATAAAGGGAGAGAATAAGAGCTAATAAGTGATAATCAGTGATAGATAAGAGAGAATAGAGAGAATAAGTGAAGAAATAAGAGAGAATAAAGAGAGAATATGAGAGAATAAGTGATAATAACGTGATCATCAGAGAGAATCAGAGAGAATAGATAGAACTAAGTGATAATAAGAGAGTAATAATGTGAGAATAAGTGATATGTAAGAGAGAATTAGAGAGAATAAGAAAGAATAAGTGATAATAAATGAGAATAAGAAGGATAATAAGAGAGAATAATGTAAAAGTGAGAATAAGAGAGAATAAGTGAGAATAAGTGATAATAAGAGAGAATAAGAGAGAATAAGTGATAATAAGTGATAATAACTGAGAATAAGAGAAAATAAGAGAAAATAAGTGATAATAAGAGAGAATAAGAGGGAATAAGAGAGAATAAGTGATAATAAGTGATAATAAGTGAGAATAAGTGATAATAAGAGAGAATAAGTGATAATAAGAGAGAATAAGAGAAAATAATAGAGAAATAAGTGATAATAAGTGGAATAAAAAGAGATATTGATATAAGGAGATAAGTGATAATAAGTGATAATAAGAGAGAATAAGAGAGAATAAGAGAGAATAAGAGAGAATAAGTGATAATAAGAGATAATAAGAGAGAATAAGAGAGAATAAGAGAGAATAAGTGAGAATAAGTGATAATAAGTGATAATAAGAGAGAATATGAGAGAATAAATAAGAATAAGTGATAATAAGTGATAATAAGAGAGAATAAAAGAGAATAAGTGATAATAAGAGAGAATAAGAGAGAATAAGAGAGAATAAATAAGAATAAGTGATAATAAGTGATAATAAGTGATAATAAGAGAAAATAAAAGAGAATAAGTGATAATAAGAGAGAATAAGAGAGAATAAGAGAGAATAACAGAGAAATAAGAGAGAATAAGTGATAATAAGTGATAATAAGAGAATAAGAGAGAATAAGAGAGAATAAGTGATAATAAGAGAGAATAAGAGATAAGTGGAATAAGTGAAGAATAATAGGAGAATAAAGTGATAATAAGAGAGAATAGTTATATAAGAGAATAGAGAGAATAAGAGAGAATACGTGATAATAAGAGCGATAAGTGATAATAAAGAATAAGAGAGAATAAGATAAAATAAGAGAATAAAATGAATAATAAAGGAGAGAATAAGTGATAATAAGAGAGATAAGTGATAATAAGTAATAAGAGAGAATAATAGAGATGTGAATAATAAGTGATCATAGAGAATTGAGGATAAGAGAGAAATAAAGAGAATAAGTTATATAAGAGAGAATATAGAGAATAAGAGAGATAGTGATAATAAGAGTGATAATAAGAGAGGAATAGTGATTAATAAGAGAGAATAAGAGATAGTCATTGATAATAAGCGAGAATAGAGAGAATATGAGAATAAGAGCGAATAAAGAGAGAATAAGACGCCTAAATGATCATAAGTGTAATAATAGCGAATAGTGATAATAAGTGATAATAAGAGAGATAAAGAGATAGTGATAATAAAGAGAATAAGAGTGAATAAGGATACTAGAGACAATAAATTATAATAAGATAGAATAAGAGAGAATAGGAGAGACTAAGAGAGAATAAGTGATAATAAGTGAGAAATAATAGAAAAATACGAGAGAATAAGTTGATAATCAGTGATAATAAGTGATAATAAGTGAGAATAAGTGATAATAGTGAGAATAAGTGAGACACTCAGAGAGAATAAAGAGAATAAGTGATAATAAGTGAGAAATAGAGAGATAAGAGAGGAATAAGACAGAATACGTGTAATAAGTGAGATACGGTGATAATAAGAGCGAATAGAGAGAATAAGAAGAATAAGTGAAAAATAAAGAGTGAATAAGAGGAATAAGGTGAGAATAAGAGGAAATAGTTGAGAAATAAGAGAGAAAAGAGAGAATAAAGTGATAATAAAAGAGAATAAGTGAGGAATAAGTGAGAATAGAGAGAATAGAAGAAAAAGAAATAAGAGAAGAATAAGTGATAAATAAGAGAGAAAAGAAGAGAATAGAAAGAGAACAAATGATATAAGTGAGAAATAAGAGAGAATCGGGAGAATAAGTTATAATAAGAGAGAATAAGAGAATAAGTGATACTATTGATATAAGTGAAGAATAAGAGAGAATATGAGAGAATAAGGGATCATAGCGAGATAAGAGAGAACAAGAGAGAATAAGTGATAATAAGAGAGAATAAGTGATTTAATAATTGAGATAGGAGAAGCATAAGTGATATAGTGAGAATAAGTGATTAATAAGTGATAATAAGAGAGAATAAGAGAATAAAAGAATAAGAGACAATAAGTGATTAATAAAGAGAGAATATGAGAGAATAATGAGAGAATAAAGAGAATAAAGAGAATAAGTGATAATAAGAGAGATAATAGAGATGAGAAGAGATAAGTGATAATAAGTGATAATAAGAGAGAATAAGTGATCATAAGACGAATAAGGATAATAAGTGATATAAAAGAGAATAAGAGAGAAATAAGACAATATGGAGGAAGAATAAAAGAGAGATAAGAGCGAATGTTGATATAAGTGAGATAAGCGAGATAAGAGAGAATAAGTGATATAAAGAGAATAATGAGAATAAAGTGATAATAAGAGAGCATAAGAAAGAGAGGAATAAGTGAGAATAAGAGAGAATAAAAGAGAATAAGAGAGAATGTGATAAATAAGTGATAAGAAGAGAGAATAAGAGAGAATACGTGATAATAAGTGATATAAGAGAGATAAGTGAGAATAAGAAGAAAGGTAATAAATAGTTGATATTAAGTGATAATAAAGAGAATAGAGAGAATAAGTGATAATAAGTGAAATAGAGAGATAAGTGAGCATGAGAGAATAAGCAGAGAATACAAGAAGAATAGTATAATATGAAAGAATAGAAGAGATAAGAGAGATAAGACAGAATAAGTATAATAAGTGGCGAATAAGTGATAATAAGTGAGAATAAGAGAGAATAATAGAGAATAAGTGATATAGGAGAGATTATATAAAAATAAGAGAGAGAGAGAGAGAGATGAGAGAGAGAGAGCAGAGAGAGAGAAAGAGAGGAGAGAGAGAGGAAGAGCGAGAGAGAGAGAGAGAAGAGAGAGAGAGGAGAGCGAGCGAGAGAGAGAGAGAGAGGAGAGAGAGAGAGAGAAGAGAGATAGAGAGAGAGAGAGAGAGAGAGAGAGAGAAGAGAGAGAGAGAGAGAGAGAGTGAGAGAGAGAGAGAGAGAGAGAGAGAGAGAGAGAAGGAGAGATAGAGAGGAGGAGGAGAGAGGTGGTATGGAACAGTAAAGATTCACCGGTATCATTAATTAATGAAGGCGTAAACTGTTTTTCAAGGCAGAGAGGCCAGTGCAGAAACTATCAGGCTTGTGGAGTTTTACGAGGAGAAAGGTGCTGAAGTGGGTGCAGTGTGGGTTAAGGGGGGCGGCTGTCGACACCCTACATAAAGAACAGGCTGGCCAGGGAGGTAAACATCAGCAAGCAAACCAAGGTCAGCAAACGTCAAGTGGAGGACCAGCCTCAATAGCAGAAGGATATTTATTGCGATGTGCCTTTTTTTTTTTTTTTTTTTTTTTCATTTTCATTTGTCGAATTAGTTTTTTCTTTTTTTGGGTCAATGATTTCCGAGTCACTTGCGTCATTTGCATTTTTTTTCATTCCATCTTTCTGGGTTTTTTTCACTTTTTTCTCTGGGTCATCAATTTTTCGTGAGTCCTTTCAGTCACTTTTCATCTGGGGGGTTTTTTTTTTGTTTTTTTTTTTTTTTGTTGTTTTTTTTTTTTTTTTTTTTTTATTTCACTTTCATTTTTCATGTTTTTTAATGTTAACTTTTTTCCTTCTTACATTAAGTCTTTTCTGTATTTATTTCTGATGTCACTTTCACTCACTTCCTCTTCCTACACTATCCATTGAAGTCATTTTGTCACTTTCGTTCTTGTCCACATTCTTTCACAATCTTTTCTTCATTTTTTTGTCATTTTCACTCATTTTCCTAACTATACTTGAAGTCATTTGTCACTTTCCTCAGTCATATTCTCTTCACTTCGTATTTGCTCGCCTTTTTTGGCCTCATTTTCACTCTTTTTTCTCTCTTGTCATCACTTGGTCTTCTCTCTCGTCTCTTCTCAATATTCGCTCACTTTTTTCCCTCACTCTCATCTGTCACTTTCATGGAGCACACGCACTTTCTCTTCTCATCTAATATCTATAGGATTAGCCGTGTGTCGTCCCTGTCTGTCTGTCTGTCTGCTGTCCTGTGTGTCTGCCCTGTCTGTCTGTATGTCTGTCTGTCCTGTCCTGTCTGTCTGTCTGTCTGTATGTCTGTGTGTCCTGTGTGTCTGTCCTGTGTCTGTCTGTCTGGTCTGTCTGTCTTGTCTGTCTGTCTGTGTGTATGTCCTGTGTGTCTGTGTGTCTGTGTGTCTGTGTGTCCTGTCTGTCTGTCCTGTCTTGTCTGTCTGTCTGTCTGTCCCTGTCTGTCTGTCTGTCCTGTCGGTCTGTCTGTCTGTCTTCCGTCCTGGGGGTCTGTCTGTCCTGTTCTGTCGGTCTGTCTGTCCTGGCCGGGCTGGCTGGCGGGCGGTCGGGCTGGCGGGCGGGCGGGCGGGCGCGGGCGGGCGCGGGCGGGCTGTCTTGTCTGTCTGTCTGTCGGTCTGTTCTGTCCCTGTGGTGTCTGTCTGTGTGTCTGTCTGTCTGTCTGTTCTGTCTTCCCTGTCTGGCGTCTGTCTGTCTGTCTGTCTGTCTGTCTGTCCTGTTCTGCTGTCTCTGTCCCTGTCTGTCTGTGTGTCTGTCTGTCTTGTGTCTGTCTGTCTGTCCTGTCTGTCTGCTGTCTGTCTGTCTGTCTGTCTGTCCTGTCTGTCTGTCCTGTCTGTCTGTCTGGTCTGTCTGTCTGTGTGTCTGTCTGTCTGTCTGTCTGTCTGTGTTGGGTAGCCGAACTGTAAATTTCAATTTGCTGAGAGTAGGCTCAAAAATATCGGCAAATATCGTAGGTGGTAAGTTCGGCTTTGGTCCATTGAATATTTGCAAGGGGGGTTCTTGGGCTAAAAACACTTCTATGAGTATTTAGATTACAGGAAAAAAACTCTGCGACGCGTTTTGCCGCATTCCACAAAATCGTAGACTCTGGACGTTTTGTGTGCGTGTGTGAGTGTGTGTGTTGGAATCACACGAACACAAAGGTTTACGGAACACAAGCCGCTTGTCTTTAAATTCCTAAATACTAAATACCTGGAGAAATATATTTAATATAACAACTAAATACTCATTTGTATTTATATACTTTGTAATCATTTTAATACAAATTTTAACATGTCTGAAAAAATGGATTTCCTTAGAATTTTGGTTTCCTTAGAAAATTTCCTTCTCGGCCTAATTCCTAAAATAAGGACATTTCCTTGCCGTGGCAACCCTGGGTTTCACTGTAACATCAGGGTGCCTTGGTGCCCGTGGCAACCTGGTTTCACTGTAACATCAGGTTGCCTGGCCGTGGCAACCCTAGTTCACTGTACATCATGGATGCCCTTGGCCGTGGCAACCCCTATTCACTGTAATCAGGGTTGCCTTGGCCGTGGCAACCTGGTTCACTGTAACATCAGGGTTGCCTTGGCCGTGCAACCTGGTTCACTGTAACATCAGGGTTTGCCAGATAGTGGGGCGGGTTTATATGCAAATCTAACCTGTGAAGAAAGTATTTACATTTTTATATAATGAGTATTTAAATATAATGTATTTAAATACTCATAAAAGTATTTTAAATACTGTATTTAAATCTGACAACCCAATGTCTTTTATAAATACATTTCTAATACCACATGTATGTAAATACGTATTTAAATACATTGTATTTAAATACTGCCACTTCTGGTGTAGTAGTAGTAGTTTATTTAATCTCTGGATAGATAGTAAGTATACCAATGGCTAGTAGTTTTCTAATATCTGGTTTTATCTACTAACAGTGAAGTAGCTTGTGTGGTGTGTGTGTGTGTATATCCCTGTAGTCACAGTGTAGTGCCTTGAAGAATATAGTTGACCGAAAGTTCATTACAGGATCAATAAAAAGGGTATGGTAGTAGTAGTAGTAGTAGTGTAGTATTAGTAGGTAGTAGTAGTATTAGTAGTACTAGTAATAGTAGAAAGTGGTATTAGTAGTTGTATGGTAGTAGTAGTAGTAGTAGTAGTTACTTAGTAGTAGTAGTAGTGTATAGTAGTGGTAGTATAGTGGTGTAGTACTGTAGTAGTCAGTAGTAGTATAGTATACTCGTAGTTCTAGTAGTGGTAGTAAGTAGTAGTAGTAGTAGTGTAGTGGTAGTAGAAGTAGTAGTAGTAGTAGTAGTGGTAGCAGTAGTAGTAAGTAGTAGTATTAGTGGTAAGTAGTAGTAGTAGTAGTAATGTAGTAGTAGTATTATTTAAGGCTGGGGTCTTTTGAGCCAGAGCTCTTATACAGCCCTTTTGCGAAACTAGTTCCGTTTTAGGTCAAAAAATAAGGCCCGATAAAAAATAAAAAATAAAAAATCGCTTTACCTTTAAAAAATATCCCAAAAATAAAATTATATAAAGCAATAGTTAATAAATACAAAAATTAATATGTGAAAAAAAGTGAAATAAAAATAGGATATCCCAAAATCTTGAAAAAGGCAAAAAAAAAGGTAATATTAACAAACACACAAAATACAAACAACTAAAGTACCATGAATGAACAAGGATTAGATTTATGATCGATTTTTTTTTTCTTTTATTTTACATTTAAAATTTTACTACGGTGATTTTTTTAAAGTGTTCGGGCAGCCGTTTCCCACAGTTTTTACTCCCCAAACCGTAATGCTTCGCTGTGCATGGGATTTTTCATATGGAATTTTTAGATCTTTTGTTTCGGCTATTTGAGTTGTTAGACATAATTAAAAACCCGTCATTTGGGTTGTGTAAAGCTTTATGTATAATAGTTTTGCTTGGGGGGAAAATATCAGTTAATTTAAGAAATTTAAGTTTTTAAAGAGAGGGTCTGTGTGGCATATCTGTGATTGTAGACAACACGTATTTTTTTTTTTGAGTGATGAAAGCGTAAAGTAAAGTTTTAAATGCTCCCCCCATCAGCGAAAAATAAAAGGCAAAAGAGAGAGAGAGGGAGAGGGGGAGAAGGGGAGAGAGAGAGAGGAGAGAGAGAGAGAGAGAGGAGAGAGAGAGAGGAGAGGGGGAGAGAAGAGAGAGAGGTGGTAATGGAAGAAAGTAAAGATTCACCGGGTATCTTTAAATTAATAAGGCGTAAAACGGGTTTTTTAAAAGGAGAGGGGCCCAGGGGAAAAATATAAAGGGTTTGTGGGTGTTACAGGAGGGGTGCTAAAGGGGGGGCAGGGCGTAAAAGGGGGGCGGCCTGGCGACACCCTAACTAAAGAACAGGCCAGGGCCAGGAGGTAAAACTCAGCAAGAAAACCAAGGTCAGCAACGTCAAGTGGAGGACCCCCTAAAATACCAGCAACATATTTATTGCGATGTGACTTTTTTTTTTTTTTTTTTTACTTTCTTTTTGTCAAATTTATTTTTTTTTTTTTGGGGTCAAATTTTTTTCTGAGCCCTTTTTCGTCATTTGCATTTTTTTTTATTCCTTTTTCAGGGTTTTTTTTTCACTTTTTTCTCTGGGTCTCATTTTTCGTGAGTCACTTTCAGCACTTTCATCTGGTTTTATTTCATTTCATTTTCATTTTTTTTAAAAATATATATTTTTTTCCCTTCTAATTAAAGTCATTTTTGTATTTATTTCTGATGTCATTTTCCCCCCTTCCTTTTTTCCAACACTTCCATTAAACATTTTTCATTTCTTTCTTTGTCACTTTCTCTTCACAATTTTTTTCTCTTTTCTTTGTCATTTTCACTCTTTTTCCTAACACCATTGAAGTCATTTGTCACTTTCACTCAGCATATTCTCTTCACTTTCTTATTTGCTCGCCTTTTGGCCTCATTTTCACCCATTTTTCTTCTTTCTACTTTGTCTTCTCTCTCTTCTCTTTTCAAATACGCTCACTTTCCCTCACCCATCGCACTTTTTATGGAGCACCGCATTTTTCCCCTCCTCATCTAATATACATAGGGGTGCTGTTGCTGTCGTCGTCGTCTGTCTGTCGTCTGTCTGTCGTCTGTCTGTCTGTCTGTCGTTGTCTCTGTGTGCTGTTGCTGTCGTCTGTCTGTCTGTCTTGTGTGTCTGTCTGTCGTTTGTTGTCTGTCATCTGTCTGTCTTTGTGTGTTTGTGTCTGTCTGTCTGTTGTCTGTCTGTCGTCTTTGCTTGTGTCGTCTGTCTGTCTGTCGTCTGTCGTCTGTTGTCTGGTCTGTCGCTTGTGCTTTGTCTGTCTGTTGTCTGTCTGTCTGTCTGTCGTCTGTCTGTCGTCTGTTTCTGTCTGGGTCTGTCGTCTTGTGTCTGTCTGTCTGTCTGTCTGTCTGTGTTTGGGGACCGAAAATGTAAATTCAATTTTGTGAGAGTAGGTCCAAAAAATCGCAAAAAATCTAGGGGGGTTTTTAAGCGGTTTGGGCCTTTTTAAAAATTTTTAAGGGGGGGTTTGGGGTAAAAACCTTCTAGAGTTTAGATTACAGGAAAACTCTGCGGTAACGTTTTGCCCATTTCCCCAAAAACAGTAATCCGGGGCGTTTGGTGCGTTTGTGAGTGTGTGTGTTGGAATCCAGGAACACAAAGTTTACGGAACACAACGTTGTTTAAATCAAATACTAAAAACATGGGGGAAAAAGTTTTAAATACTAAAAAAAAATAAATCAGTTGTATTTTTAAAACATTTGTAAATACATTTTAAAACAAATTTTAACATGTCCAAAAAAAGGATTTCCTTAGATTTGGGTTTCCCTTTGAAATTTCCTTCCCGGCCTAAATTCCCTAAAAATAAGGACATTTCCCTTTGGCCGTGGCAACCCGGTCACGAACATCAGGGTTCCTTGGCCGTGCAAACCCCCTTCATTTTAAAATCAGGGGTTTCCTTGGGCCCTGGCAAACCCCAACATCGGGTTGCCAGATAGTGGGGGGGGGTTTTTTTCCCCAAATTTAAATGTGAAAAAAAGTATTTAATTTTTATATTTTGAGTATTTAATACAAAGTATTTAAATACCCCTAAAAATATTTAAATAAAAGTATTTAAAAACATGACAACCAAGTATTTATAAATACATTTTAAATACACACATGAATTTTAAAACATATTTAAAAAAGTATTTAAAAACTGCCCCGCTTGGTAGTAGTAGTAGTCGTTTTTTTCTACTGGATAGATAGTAGTTTCCAGATGGCTATAGTTTTACTATCTGGGTTTTATTACTAACCCGTGAGTAGCTGTGTGTGTGTGGTGTGTGGGGGTGTGTGTTGTGTGTGGTGTGTGTGTGGTTGTGTGTGTGTGTGTCAATCCCGTAGTCCAGTGTAGGCCGAAGAATATAAGTTTACCGAAGTTTTATTAAGGATAAAAAAAAAAGGTATGGTAGTAGTATAGTAGTAGTAGTATCAGGGGTACGAGATACTCCCCTCCCTAACACGGAATTGTGACCCCGATTGCGAGGCCCCTTTGGTAAAGTGGGGTAAAAGGGGGAAGGTTAGGAAAAGAGTAGGTTTATAAATTTGGGGGAGTTAGTTAAAATGTAGTATTTTTTGGGTAGTTGTAAGGGTTTGGGTGCCCCCAGTCAATGCGAGGTGGGGATGGCGTACCCGCCGAAAAAGAGGCGGTGGAGGTATATTTGTAGTATAGTAAAAAAAAAAAAGTAGTAGTAGTAGTTGGGAGTAGTAGAGTAAGGTAGTATAGTTAGTAGTAGTTTTTAGGAATTAAGTAGTAGTAGTAGTGGGGGTAGTGGAGTTAGTGGTATTTGTAATAGTAGTGTATAGTAGTAGTATAGTGTAGTAGTGTTGTAGTATAAATGGGATAGTATAGTAGTAGTATAGTAGTGTGTATGGGAGTAGTAGTAAATAGAGTATAGTGTAGTAGATAGTAGTAGTAGTAGGTATAGTATGGTAGTAGTAGGAGTGTAGTTGTAGTAGTATAGTAGTATAGTAGTGGGAGTAAGGGGAGTGTTAGTGTAGTAGTAGTAGTATAGTATGGTGAGTGTTAGTAGTGGGTAGTAGTTGAGTAGTAGTGTAGTAGTATAGTATATGGGAAGTAGTGGGAGGTATTAGTATATAGTAATTTGTAGTAGTAGGGAGTAG
>JACEEZ010014746.1:0-23249 GCA_016584305.1 Chionoecetes opilio
TTTGAATTTCTCTATAAAAAAAAAGGCTGAATAATGTCAATTTTCGACATTTTTTAACCCTTCAAAATACATTAAACACTTGAAAAACGTGTTTTTATGATTGAAATTGATACATAAATTTCATGATAATATATATTTTAACTCATTATATTGTAAATATATTTGTGTAAAAGTGCTGATAATGTCAAATTTCGACATTTTAAGGCTTCAAAATACATTAAAATACCTGAAAAAACGTTGTTTTTAAGATTAAAATTGATACCTAAATTTCATGACAAATACATATTTTTAGCTCATAACATTGAAAAATATAGTTGTGTAAAAGTGCTGAATAATCTCAAATTTCGACATTTTTTAGCCCTTCAAAAATACATTAAAATACTTGAAAAAACATTGTTTTTAAGATTAAAATTGATATCTAAATTTCATGAAAAATACATATTTTTAGCTATTAATTTTGAAAAATATAGTTGTAGCAAATATCAAAAGCTATTTAGCTACAGTTATAAAGAAATATACTTCAATTTGTAGAAAAAAAACAACTCTTCACTGATAACTAGCTAAAATCATTGAAACCACTACATTTTATGGGTTTATAGCAATATGATAAGTAAAACTACTTGTATATATACAATAACGCTACATTTTACAAGAAACTATGAAAAACGCTTGCAATATACCGTTATATCACAATAAATAACCTCTTACTCTTCTATTTATTAGCTTAATGTAATGTAAGCTACTTATAAGTGCAAAATATTCTAAAAAGAGGATTTTATACATCAATTTGTAGGAAAACAGCTATATATCACCGATAACTAGCTAATATCATTGAAAACACTCCATTTTATGGGTTTATAGCAATATGATAAGTAAAACTACTTGTATATATACAATAACGCTACAGTTTACAAGAAACTATGAAAAACCCTTCCAATATACCGTTATATCTTAATAAATAACCTATTACTCCTCTAGTTATTAGCTTAATGTAATGTAAGCTTATTATAGGCGCAAATTATTCTAAAAAAAGGATTGTATACTTAAATTGTAGGAAAACAGCTATATATCACCAAAACTAAGATAGAATCATTGAAAAGAACCACATTTTGAGGGTATAAACGCATTATCATAAGGTAAATTCCTCTATAATGATATAAACCAGTAACAAACTTAACATACTACATTAACAAGATAACTATGAAAAAAAACACGTGTAATATACAGTGTATCACAATATAGACTCTCAAACTTCCTATTATAAGCTACAGTAGTTTAAAAATAGCAATTTCTAACGAAAAAACTATAATCCACATTTTGAAATTTCTCTATCAAAAAAAGGGCTGATACACAGACAATTTCGGACATTTTTAGCCTTCAAAAATACATAAAACACTTGAAACCCCTGTGTATTTTTAAGATAAAATTGATACAATAAATTTCATGATAAAATACATATTTTAAGCTCATTATATATGTAAAATATAATTGGTGTAAAAACTGCTGAATAATGAATCAAATTTCGACATTTTTAGGCTTTCAAAAATACATTATGAAATACAGAAAAAACGTTGTTTTTAAGATTAAAATTGATACCTACAATTTCATGAAAAATACATATTTTTAGAGCTCATAACATTGAAAAACTATACTTGTGTAAAAGTGCTAATAATGTCAAAACACATATCGACACATTTTTAGCCTTTCAAAAATACATTAAAATAATGAAAAAACATTGTTTTTAGGGAAATAAAATACGATATCTAAATTTCATGAAAAAACAATATTATAGCCTATTAATTTGTAAAAATAGTTATAAGCAACTATCAAAAGATATTTAGCTACAGATACACACAAGAATATACTTTCAATTGTAGAAAAAACAACTCTCACTGAAGAACTAGGCAAAATCATTGAAACCCACTAACCATTTTATAGGGTTTATAGCATATGATAAGTAAACAAAACTACTTCGTATATATACAATAAACGCTACAGTTACAAAAAAACTATGAAAAACGCTTGCAATATTTGTTATATCACCATCAAATACACTCTTACTCTTCTATTTATTAGCTTAATGTAATGTAAGCTAATATAGGTGCAAAATGTTCCAGCAAAGAGGACTTTATACTTCACAATTTGTAGGAAAAGAGCTATATCTCACCGTATAACTAGCTAATATCATTGAGCAAAAACGAATACATTTTATGGGTTTATAGCAATATGCTAAGTAAACTACTTGTCATACTATACAATAACGCTACAGTTTACAGAACTATTGAAAACGCTTCGCAATATACCGTTATATCACAATGAATAACTCCTACTCCTTCTATTTATTAGCTAATGTAATGTAAGGTATCTCACACAAGGGCAAAATTATTCTAAGAAGCGGCTTTTATACATCCAAATTGTAGGAAAGCAGCTATATATACACAAATAACTAGCTAATAATCACATTGCAAAACCACTACATTTTAATGGGTTTTATAGCAATCCAAGCATGATAAGTAAAAGTCCTGATATATATACAATAACGCACAGTTTACAAGAAACTATGAAAAAAATGCTTGCAATATACCTTTATATCCCAATAAATAACCTATTACTAATCTATTGTTTTAGCTTAATGTAATGTAAGCACTTTAGGTGCATAACTTATTCTTAAAAAAGGATTGTATACTTCAATTTCTAGAGCAAAACAGCGAATATATCACCGATAATTAGCTAAAACCCATGAGAGAACAGGGTTTGAGGGTATAAAGCATTATCATAAGTTAAATTCCTTCTATTAAGGAATAACATACAATTAACAATAAACTTTGACAAAACACGTGTAATATACAATTGTATCCACAATATAGGTCTCAAACTCCATTATCAAGCTTACAGTAGTTAAAATAGCAATTCTAAACGAAAACAAACTACTAATACCACATTATGAATTTCTCTATTCAAAAAAAGCGGCTGAATATACGTCAATTCACACTGCACATTTTTTAGCCCTTCAAACACACATACTATTAAAACATTCAACAAACACGTTGTTCTAAGATAAAAATTGATACATTAATTTTTCATGAAAAAATACATAATTTAAGCCATTATCTTGGCCCAAATATAGTTGTGTAAAACGTCTGAATAATGTCACAATCTCGATATTTTTAGCCTTCAAAAATTACAACGAACAAACCCCCCCCCCCTCCCCACGATACCTGAAAAAAACCTTTCTTTTTAAGCAATTAAAATGATACCTAAATTTCATGAAAACATAACATATTTTTAGCTCATACATTGAAAAAATATACTTGTGTAAAAGGGCTGAATATGGGAACACTTTCGACATTTTTCTTAGCCTTTCAAAAAATACATTAAAATACGTGAAAAAATATTGTTTTAAGATTAAAATGAATATCTAATTTCACGGAAAAAATACATATTTTTGAGCTATAATTTTGTAAAATATAGTTGTAGCAAATATCAAAAGCTTTTAGCTACGGATAGTAAAGATATATACTTAAATGTGTAGAAAAAACAATCTTCACTGATAACTAGCTAAAATCATGAAACCATTACATTTTATGGGTTATAGCAATATCGATAAGTTAAAACTACTTGTATATATACAATAAAGCCTACAGTTAAACAAGAAACCTTGAAACGCTTGCAATATACCGTTATATACCACATGAATAAAACCCTACGCCTTCTATTATTTGCTTTAATGCTAATGTAATTTACTTATAGGTGTGCCAAATTATTATCTAAAAAGAGGGTTTTTACATCAATCTTGTAGAGAAACAGCACGCTATATATCACAAATAACTAGCTAATATCATTGAAAACACTACAAATTAATGGGTATATAGAAATCTGATAAGCAAAATACTTGTATATATACAATAACGCTACAGTTTACAAGAAAAATTATGAAAAAACGCTAGCAATATCCCTCTTATATCACAATAAACAGAACCATATTACCCTTCTATTTTTAGCTTAATGCACAATGTAAGCCTACTTCATAGGTGCAAATTATTCTAAACAAAGGATTGTAACTTTCAACACGATTTGTAGGAAACACCGCTATATACACCAATAAAAATAGCTAAAAAATCATGGAAAAGAACACATTTTTGCAGCGGTATAAAAGCCATTAGAATCATAAGGAAATTCCTTGTCGTATTAATGATATACCACTACAATTAACAAGAAAACTATGAAAAAACACGGTGGAATATACAAATTGTTTCAACAATATAGAGTCTCAAAAACTCCTATATAAGCTTACAGTAGTTTAAAATAGCAGTTCTAACGAAAACAACTATAATACCACATTTTGAATTTCTCTATCAAAATAAGGGCTGAATAATGTCACTTTACCGACATTTTTTTAGCCAGTTCAAAAATACATTAAAACACTGAACAAACGTTGTGAATAAAAATTGATTCATAAATTTCATGAAAAATACATATTTTCAAGCTATTAATTTTGAAAAATATAGTTGTAAGCCAATATCAAACAGACATATTTAGCTCAGATACACAGAAATATACATCATTTTGTAGCAAAAAACAACTCTTCACTGATTAACTAGCTAAAATCATGGAAACCACTACAATTTTATGGGTTTATAGCAATATGAAAAGTTAAAAACTACTTGTATATATACTTATAACCGCTACATAGTTACAAGACAACTATCGAACAACGCTTGAATATATCTTTATATCACAATAAATATCTTCTTACTCTTCTATTTATTAGCCTTAATGTAATGTAAGCTACTTATATGTGCAAATTATTCTTACACAAAAAGGATTGTATACTTCAATTTGTAGGAAAACAGCTCTATATCACGATAACTAGCAAAAAACATTGCAAAACAACACATTTTGCGGGTAAAAAGCATTATCATAAGGTACAACTCCTTCATATTACACGGATATAACACTACAATTAACAAGAAATTATGAAAAACACGTATTAATATGACAATTGTTATCACAATATAGAGTCTCACCACTTCTTTCTCTATTGTTTGTTGTATTATAAGCTTACAGTAGTTTAAAATAGCAATTTCTAACGAAAAAACTATAATAACCACATTTTAATTTGCTCTATATAAAAAAAAAGGCATGCATAATGTCATTTCGACATTTTTTAACCCTCAAAAATACATATAAAACACTGAAAAAAAAACGTTGTTTCTTATGATTGAAATTGATACATAAATTTCATGAAAATAGAGATTTTAAGCTCATTATATTGTAAAATATAGTTGTGTAAAGTGTGAATTCTTAATGGCAAATTTCGACATTTTTAAGGCTTTCAAAAACTACCATTAAAATACCTGAAAAAACGTTGTTTTTAAGATTTAAAATTGATAGTAAAAATTTCATGACAAATACATATTTTTAGCTCATAACATTGAAACATATAGTTGTGTAAAAGTGCCTGAATAATTTCAAAATTTCACGACATTTTTTAGCCCTTCAAAAATACATTAAAATACTGAAAAAACATGTTTTTAAGATTAAAATTGATATCTAAATTTCATGAAAAATACATATTTTTAAGCTATAATTTTGAAAAATAAGTTGTAGCAAAACACACACAAAAAGCATTTAGCCTACAGTTATAAAGAAAATATACTTCAATTTTGTAGAAAAAAAAACAGCTCTTCACTCGATAACTATCTAAAATCATTGAAAAACACCACATTTTATGGGTTTGAACGAGCAATATGATAAGTAAAACTACTTGTATATATACATTAACGCTACAGTTTACAAAAAACCCCCCAGCCCTTTGCGGGGCAGCCCCAAATATATTGTATATCACAATAAATACCTCTTACTCTCTATTTATTAGCTTAATGTACTGTAAGGTACTTCATAGGTGCAAAATATATGTTCATACAAAAGAGGATATTTATTACACCTATAATATTCTAGGAAAGGCAGCACATATCACAAATACCCTAGCAATATCATTGAAACCACTACATTATGGGTTTATAAGCAAGATGATAAGGCATAAAACTACTTGTAAATATACACTAACGCTACAGTTTACAAGGAAACTATGAAAACCGCACTGCAATATAACGTTAAATATCACAATGAATAAACCTCTTACTCTTCTTTTTATTACAGATTAATGTAGTAAGCTACTTATAGGTGCAAATTATTCTAAAAGAGGATTTTATACATCAATTTGTAGAGAAATGCAGCTATATATCACAAAAAATAAGCTAATATCATTGAAAACACTACACATTAAATGGGTATATAGCAACTTGTATGATAAGTAAAAGTCCTTGTTTATATCACAATAACGCTACAGTTTACAAGAAACTATGATGAGAAAAATGCTTGCAATTATACATTTATATCATACTAAATAACCTATTACTCATCTATAAACTAGCTTCAATGTAATGTAAGCTACTTTTAGGTGAAAAATTTATCTTAAAAAAGGATTGTATACTTCAATTGAGGAAAACAGCTATATATCACCGATAACTAAGCTAAAATCATTGAAAGAACACATTTTGAGGGTATAAAGATTATATTAAGGTAAATTCCTTCTAGTAATGATATAACACTACACTAACAATAAACTATGAAAAATCAACGTGTAATATACAATTGGTATCACAATATAGAGTCTCAAACACTCCTATTATAAGCTTACAGAAGTGAAAATAGCATGTCTAACGAAAACAACTATAAACCCACATTTTGAATTTCTATATCAAAATAAGGGCTGAATAATGTCCAATTTTCGACATTGTTTAGCCCTTCGAAAATAAATAAAAACATCTTGAACAAAACGTTGTATTCTAAGAATAAAATTGATACATAAATTTACATGAAAAATACATAATACTTTCAGCTATTAATTTTGCAAAAATATAGTTGTAGCAAAATACAAAAGCCATTTAGCTACATTAATACAGAAATATACTTCAATTTGTAGAAAAAACAACTCTTCACTGATATGTTACCTAGCTAAAATATCATTGAAACCACTACATTTTATGGGTTATAAGCAATATGCATAAGTAAAACTACTTTTATATATACTTATAACGCTATAGTTTACAAGAAACTAGTCGAAAAACGCTGCCAAATATACCGTATATCACAATAAATATCTTCTTACTCTTCTATTAATTAGCTTAATGTAATGTAAGCTACCTTATATGTGCAAATTATTCTAAAAAGAGGATTTTATAAATAAACCAATTTGAGGAAGCGAGCTATATATCACAAATAATAGCTAATATCATTGAAACATTACATTTTATGGGTTTATAGCATATGATAAGTAAAAACTACGTGTTGTATATATACAATAACGCTACAGTTAACAAGAAACTATGAAAAAGCTTGCACTATACCGTTATATCACAATAAATAACCTATTACTCTTCTATTTATTTGCTTAATGTAAGGTAAGCTACTTATAGGTGCAAATGATTCTAAAAAAGAGGATTTTATACATCAATTTGTAGGAAAGCAGCTATATATCACAAATAACTAGCTAATCTCATGAAAACCCTACAAATTAAATGGGTATATAGGCAATATGATAAGTAAACTATGTATTATAGACCAAATAACGCACTAAGTTACCAAGAAACTATGAAAAACGCTAAGCAATATACCTTGTATATCACAATAGATAACCTATTACCTCTATTTTTAAGCTTAATTAAGTAAGCTACTTATAGGTGCAAATTATTTAAAAAAAGGACTTGTATACTTCAATTGTAGGAAAAACAGCTAATATATAGCACCACCAATAACAGCTAAAATCATTGAAAAGGACACATATGAGGGTAAAACAAGCATTATCATAAGGAAATTCACTTCTTTTAATGATATAAAACTACATACAAACAAGAAAACTATGAAAAACACGTTAATATACCAATTGCATATCACAATACTAGAGGTAACACCATTATTATAGCTTACACAGTAGTTTAAAATAGCAATTTCTAACGAAACAACTCTAACACAACATTTAAAGTCTCTAATAAAAACAAAGGCTGCATAATGGTCAATTTTCGACATCGTTTTTATTCAAAATACACTTACACACACACTGAAAAAACGGTTTAATGATTAGAAATTGATACAAAATTTCACATGATAAATATATATTTAAAACTCATATATTGTAAAATATAGGTGTGTAAAAGTGCTGAATAATGTACCACACATTTCGACATTTTTAAGGCTTTTTTTCTTTTCAAAAATTACATAAAAATACTAAAAAATTCTTGGTTTTTAAGATTTAAAATTGATACCTAAAATTTCATGGACAAATAATATTTTTAGCTCATAACATTGAAAAATATGGGTGTGTAAAAGTGCCTTGAACACTTTCAAATTATTCGACAATAATTTTTAGCCCCTTCCAAAAAATACATTAAAAATAATTGAAAAAAACATTGTTTTTATAGATTAAAAATTGATATCTAAATTCATGAAAAAATACATATTTTGAGCTACTTAATTTGAAAATATAGTTGTAGCACAAATATCAAAAGAACCTATTTAGCTACGTTATAAAAGAAATATACTTCAATTGTAGAAAAAAAACAACTCTCTTCACTGATAAAATAGCTAGAATCATGAAACCACTACATTTTATGGGTTTCACATAGCAATATGATAAGTAAACTAACTTGCTATATATACACACATAACGCCACCCATTTTACAAGAAACTATTGAAAAACTCTTGCAATATACGTTATATCACAATAAATAACCTCTGAATCGTCGATCTTATTAGCTTAATGTAAGGAAGCTACGTAATAAGTGAAAACGACATTCAAAAGTGATTGTATATCATCAAAATTGTAGAGCACAAAAACGCTATACTATCACGATACACTAGCTAAATCATGAAAACGCTCCATTTATGGGTTTATAGCAATATGATAATAAAACTACTTATATATATACAATAACAGTACAGTTACAAGGAAACTATGAAACAACCCTTCCAATAAACACCGTTATATCTTATAAATAAACCTATTTAACTCCTCTAGTTAATAGCTTACTGTAATGTAAGCTTCTTAATAGGCGCAAATTATGCTTAAAAAAGGATTGTATATTCAATTGTAGGCAAACAGCTAATATTCACCAATAACTAGCTAAAAATCGATGAAAAGAACACATTTGAGGGTTTTATAAAGCATTATATAAGGTAAATTCCTTCTATTAATGATATAAACTACAAACATTAATCATACTACATTAACAAGAAATAATGAAAAACACGTAAACATTATACAAGTGTATCAATCACAATATAGAGTCTGTCAAAACTCCTATTATAAGCTTACAGTAGTTTAAAATAGCCAATTTCTAACGAAAAAAAACTATAATACACCACATTTTGAATTTCCTCTATCAAAAAACAAAGGGCTGAATAATGTCCAATTTTCGACATTTTTTACAGCCCTGCAAAAACATACATTAAAACACTTGAAAAAACGTTGTTTTTTAAGATTAAACATTGATCTAAATTTTTCATGAAAAAAACTAATCTTTTTAGCTCATAACATTGAAAATAGACTTGTCGTAACAAGGTGCTGAATAATGTTAAATATCGACATTATTACAGAGCTTTCAAAAAGACATTCAAATACTGAAAAAAAACCATTGTTTTAGGAGAATAAAATTGATATCTAAATTTCATGAAAAATACATATTTTTAGCTGATTCAATTTTGTAAAATAGTAGTTGTAGCAAATATCAAAAGGTATTTAGACTACACACGATATCAAGAAATATACTTCAATTTGTAGAAGAAAAAAAAACTCTTCACTGATAATAGGCCACAAAATCATTGAAAACCATACATTTATGGGCACTTATAGCATTATGATAAGTAAAACTACTTGTATATATACAATAACGCTTACAGTTTACAAAAAACTATGAACAAAACGTCACTGCAAATATATTGTTATATACACAATCACAATACCTCTTACCTTCTATTGCATAGCTTAATGTAATGTAGTGTATATGTCAGATAGGTGCAAAATATTCTAAAAAGAGGATGTTTTATACTTCAATTTGTAGGACACAACACGCTCATATATCACCGAATACACTAGCCTAATATCAGATTGAAAAACACTCCATTTTACAGGGGTTATTCGCACAATATGATAAGTAAAAACTACTTGTATATATACAATAACGCTACAGTTTACAGAACTATGGAAAAACGCCTGCAATATAACGTTATATCACAATGAAAACCTCCTTAATCTTCTATTTTATTTTTCATTAGCTTAAATGTAAGGTAAGCTACTTATAGGTGCAAATATATACACACTAAAAAGAGGATTTTTATACATCAAATTTTGTAGGATAGCAGCTATATATCACACAAATAACTAGACCAAATATCATTGAAAACACTACAAATTAAATGGGTATATAGCAATATGATAAAGTAAAAGTCCTTGATATATACAATAAACGCTACAGTTTACAAGAAAACTATGAAAAATGCTTGCAATATACCTTTATATCAAATTAAATAACCATTACTCCATCTATTTTTTAGCTTAATGTAATGTAAGCTACTTTTAGCGTGCAAATCACCTTCCCCCTTAAAAAGGCACTTGTATAGTTCAATTTGTAGGAAAAACAGCCTCTATATCACCCGATAACTAGCTAAAATCATGAAAGAAAACATTTTGAGGGTATAAAGCATTATCATAAGTACAATTCCTTCTATTAAGATATAACACTAAATTAACAATAACTATGAAAAACACTGTGTAATATACAATTGTATCCAATATGGAGTCTCAAACTCCTATTTATAAGCTTACCCAGATAGTTTAAAATAGCATTTCTAACGCAAAACACTATAATAGACACCACATTTTGAATTTTCTATCAAAAAAGGGCTGAATAATAGCTCAATTTTTGACATTTTTTTTTTTAGCCCTTCAAAAAAATACATTAAAAATGAACAAACGTTGTTTTCTAAGATTAAAAATGATACATAATTTTCATGAAAAATACATATTTTAAGCTCATATATTGTAAAATATAGTTGTGTAAAAAGTGCTGAATATGTCAAATTCTCGATATTTTTTAAAGGGCTATTCAAAAATACATTAAATACCTGAAAAACGTTCTTTTTAAGATTAAAATTTGATACCTAAATTTCATGAAAAATACATATTGTTAGCACATCATAACAACATTGTATAGACAAAATATACTTGTGTAAAAGTGCTGAATATGTCAAATTTCGACATTTTTAGCCTTCATAAACTACATTTATACAATACTTGAAAAAATATTGTTTTTAAGAGTAAAATGGATATCTAAAATTTCATGAAAAAATACATATTGTTTTAGCATTAATTTGTTAAAATATAGTTGTAATAGACAATATCAAAACACCGATATTTAAGCTACGGATATAAAAGAATATTACTTAAATGTGTAGAAAAAAACAACTCTTCACTGAAACTATCTAAATATTGAAACCATTACATTTTAGGTTTCTAGCACACTATGATAAGTAAAACTACTTGTATATATACAAAACGCTACAGTTAAAAAGAAAACTATGAAAACGCTCTGCAATATACCCGTTATATCACAATGAATAACCTCTTACTCTTTTATTTATTTGCTTAATGTAATGTCACAGCTACTTATATGTGCAAATTATTCTAAAAAGGGATTTATACATCAATTTGTAGGAAAGCAGCACTAATATATTCACAAATAACTAGCTAATATCATGAAAACACTACAATTAAATGGGTATATAGCAATATGATAAGTAAAAAACTTGTATATATACAATAACGTTACAGTTACAAGAAACTATGAAAAACGCTAGCAATATACCTTTATATCACAATAAATAACCATTACCCTTATATTTTTAGCTTAATGTAATGTAAGCTAAATTTATGGTGCCAAATTATTCTATAAAAAAGGATTGTATACTTCAACTTTTAGGAAAACAGCTATACATCACCAATAACTAGCTAAAAATTGAAAAGACACATTTTTGGGGGTATAAAGCATTATCATTAGGTAAATTCCTTAGATCAATGATATACCACTACAATTAACAAAAGAAACTATGAAAAAAACACGTGTAAATATCACACAATTGTATACAATATACGAGTCCTCAAAACTCCCTATACATAAGCTTACAGTATTTTAAAATAGCAATTTCTACAGAAACAACTATAATACCACATTTTGAATTTCTTCTAACACAAAATAAGGGCTGGAATAATGTCAATTCTTCACGACATTGTTTACCCTTCAAAAATACATTAAAACCACCTTGAACAAACGTGGTTCTAAGAATAAAAATTGATACATAAAATTTCATGAAAAATACATATTTCAAGCTATATAATGTGGGGCACCGCAGTGCGCCGTGCACGGTGCCAGGGTAGCCTAGACTTGTTGACTACCCCGGAACAGGAATGGTTAAGTTACTTTCCCCAAGGCTCCCCAGGTACCATTTATAACCCCAAAGGAAGAGAAGTGGGTATGTGGTCACCGGCTTGCCCTGGCCGGGATCGAACAGGGCCCGCAGATTCGTAGCCAGGCCCGCTAGCCACTGGACCACGGAGGCGACGAGTAAGCAAGGTACAATTGTAATATTACACAAGATTAAAATTTCCTCGCTTTTCAGCTATAGGCTAACCTTATTGGGTTAGACCGGTCTAGACCGGGGGCCACTAGGGTGAGCCTAGCTGAAAAGCCAACCCATTTTGTGTTGTGTAATATTACTATGAGTACCTTGCTTTTCATTAGAATGTACGTCTGCCGGGGCCCTGGTGGTTGGTGTGGTTGTGACGGCTGTTTCAATGGAATATAAATATTGACCTAGATCAGCTCAAAATTGTACCGCTTGAAAACAGTGTCAGAGTGTACCTTAAGCCTTTGAGAATTATGAGCAGGTGATGTCAGACATTTTAAGTGGTGGGACACCCCCGCCAGAGTATGTAACTTCCCAACCAATATTGAGCTAGATCAGCTGAAATCCGAAGCACATGAAACTTATGGCAGATTGTTCAGCATCACCCCAGGTATCAGGATGAACATTGCCAAACAGTTTATGTGGTGGGGTACCCCCATATACGCTAGACATACCTTCGTGTTTTTTTTGTGAGTGTCAGCAGTCACCTCTGCTCCTGTGGCTGCCACAAGGCTTCCCGGGATGCATATTGCCGAAGTCTATTGCTGTTCGGGATCAGGGGAAATTAGAACCAATCAGCGCGTGGTGAGGCGGGGGTGTGGGAGGGGCTTATACTCAGACGTCCACACGCAATATTTACGGGTAACTTGCTCATTTTGTGGGCAGATATTGTAGCTACGTGACTTTATTTAAATAATATATTTAAGAGAGAGAGGGAGAAAAAAAAGAGAGAGAGAGAGAGAGAAGAGGAGAGAAGAGGAGAGCGAGAGAGAAGAGGAGAGAGAGAGAGGGGGGGGAGAGAGAGAGACGAGAGAAGAGAGAGAGAGGAGAGAGAGAGAGAGAGAGAGAGAGAG
The DNA here is from genome assembly GCA_016584305.1 of Chionoecetes opilio. Taxonomy (NCBI): domain Eukaryota; kingdom Metazoa; phylum Arthropoda; class Malacostraca; order Decapoda; family Majidae; genus Chionoecetes; species Chionoecetes opilio. The sequence goes on from JACEEZ010014746.1 coordinate 13,597, forward strand.
AGAGAGAGAGAGAGAGAGAGAGAGAGAGAGGATGAGAGAGAGAGAGAGATATTTGATACTTGATACTTGATAGTTTATTTGGCCTTGGTGTAATACAATAGTGTTCATAATCAATCATACAGTCGTACAAGCACGGTCCATTAAGCCGAAGCTCTTTTATGGACCTCATGCTATGATAATTTCGTTGTCTCTCGTGGACTAAAGTGGACTATTGATAATTATACATTGACATACCTAATAATTTTAGGTAAGAAAAGAGATAAACAATACCTGTAATAATACTAATACTAATACTAATAATAAAAAATAAAAAAAATAAACGCTAATAATGGTAATGACAAAAAGAAAAATTGTTATAGTAAAAATGATGACTCAATAATAATAACTATGATAAATAGTGATAATAATCAAAATAAATATAATAGCAATAATGGTAAAAAAGAAGACAATAATGATAATAATGATGATAATATTAAGTGATAAAAATGATATCGGTAATAACAATGATGCGGAAAAAAAAAAATATATATATAATAATAATAATGATAATAATAGTCATACTAATAACAATAATCTATCAGAGAGAGAGAGAGAGAGAGAGAGAGAGAGAGAGAGAGAGAGAGAGAGAAGAGAGAGAGAGGAGGAGAGAGAGAGAGAGAGAGCGAGAGAGAGAGAAGAGAGAGAGAGAGAGAGAGAGAGAGAGAGAGAGAGAGAGAGAGAGAGAGAGAGAGAGAGAGAGAGAGAGGAGAGAGAGAGAGAGAGAGGAGAGAGACGAGAGAGAGAGAGAGAGAGAGAGAGAGAGAGGTGGGAAACAGTATAAGATGAATTAGTAAATATTATAATTGCATGCTGTAATTACGCGAGAGAGAGAGAGTAGAGAGAGAGATGTAGGAGGAGAGAGAGAGAGAGAGAGAGAGAGAGAGAGAGAGAGAGAGAGAGAGAGGAAGAGAGAGAGAGAGGAGGAGAGAGAGAGAGAGAGAGGAGAGAGAGACGAGAGGAGGAGAGAGAGAGAAGAGAATGAGAGAGAAAAGGGGAAACAGTTATGATGAATGAGGGAGAATGATCTGGGAGTGAGTCCTAAATCTAGACTCTATCGTAGATAACAGTATAGTCGCCACCGCACTCATGTCGCCAGGCGGCATATATTACGAATTATAGCATCACTACTGATTTTGATGTGCCACTGAAGATGATACACAGTAGTTTATAATCATGAATGTATAATCTACCCTGTTTCCGCGTTGTTTAAGCTTTGTATCTGCAAGTATATATGGTTTCAAATTTACCTACTCGTTTTTATTTCGGGCGACGACAACGGCGGGAGGACACTAGACATAAACATAGATGGCGACCTTAGTGTAGCCCGTTATCAACGTCGCCATTCGGTTTTATTTTTGTAGTTTGTTCATTTATAGCCATATTATGAAACAGATGAAGACACAAAATGACACAGCCTCTCCAGATAGCCCCTTCTAACTTCCTGAAATCATGGATGTAATAGTGTAAGTATTAACGCCACCAGACGTCTGTTATCAGAAAAATAACCGTTGTCCTGGCGACTTTAGTGTTTTCTACGGTAGAGTCGAAAGGGACCACTGTTATACTCAACATTTCACCATGGCAACATATTAGTACAAAAATTTTAGGGACAAACTTTAAAATTAATCCTAACAAGCTGAATTTTTCGTCACTGATAGTCAATGATGCATAGAACAATATACATAAAAATCCCCGTAAATTCCTATGTGCTTCTCTAGATATATACATTATATATTTTGGCAATTTTTTTTTTTTGGCCAAAAAAAAATGAAAATTTGTTTTTAATTTTTCTTTCAGTATGTGTACAAGTTTATGGCAAAACGAATTTGTTCGTGTGATTTTTTTATTTTAGCCACATGAAAAAAATTTATAAGCATTTTTCTGTGTAAAGGAGTGTTTGTCGACGCACAACCAGGGCACACTGGTGACATCACTGTGTGAAAACCCAGCATGGGGTCTTACATCAACCACCATCACTTTCTATTGAGGTAGTGTCCCAAATGTTGTCTTATGCGCCCCAATTTCTGTAAGACAACGTGCTGAAGTGACAGGGTGTGCCAACGCGGGTAAAGCCGAGCCAAGGGTGACGGGGCTAAAGTCACCCGGAAGGTGTACAGATCGCACGGGACCTAAGTGATGTAAGATGAACGATCGGGCAAGGTGTAGGTTATCATAACTGAACCTTGTTGTATCCCATACAATAATTGTGCATCGTTATTAAACTACTATATTGAATTGCTTGCGTTTTTCAGTATATTTATATATTGAATTTTCTATTGAAGAAGTTGAAGGCGTTTCTATAAGGTTTGCTTTTAAAACTATTCATCTTGTAGAGTTTATAAATAGGTAAATATATTAGGTTAGGTTAGGTTAGGTTAGCCTTGGGCTAAACTATGGCAGCAGATCTATGTATCCTTTGTGATGAGGACCTGTCCTCATCACCTCGGGTATCAATTGGAAGTAAAGGTCTGGCAACTCTAATAATGACTAGTTTGAACGTGATGATGGGCTTTCAAAGAATTTGAAAATAAGAATACACCATTTTCTCTTCATGAAAAGTGCAGGAAAGATTACACACGGAAGTCAAGCATAACGAGTTTTAAGAAGAAGAGGGAAGAGGAGGAGAAGGAAGACAGTTGCCCCTCCCCGAAGACCAAGAAATTACGATCAGGACACATCCATGCAACATCAAAGAAGCATGCTTATTCTGTTCAAAACGAATTGATGAACAGCAGAATACTAAAAGGCCTGCATGCCAAAGAGAATCAATCATAAGTTTCAACCATTCAGTATTTGGCTGATGTTACAAAGAAAGCAGAAGAAAGAAATGATAAGGGGGAATGAAGGTGAAGACGAGAATACAGGCAAGTCATGACTTAGTTGCAGAAGACCTACAAATTGAAGTATACAATCCTTTTTTAGAATAATTTGCACATATAAGTAGCTACATTAACATTAAGCTAATAAATAGAAGAGTAAGAAGATATTTATGTGATATAACGGTATATTGCAAGCGTTTTTCATAGTTTCTTGTAAACTATAGCGTATGTATAATACAAGTAGTTTTATTATCATATTGCTATAAACCCATAAAATGTAGTGGTTCAATGATTTAGCTAGTTATCAGTGAAGATTTTTTTTCTTCTACAAATTGAAGTATATTTCGTATATCTGTAGCTAAATAGCTTTTGATATTTGCTACAACTATATTTTCAAAAATTAATAGCTGAAAATATGTATTTTTCATGAAATTTAGTATCAATTTTATTCTTAGAAACAACGTTTGTTCAAGTGTTTTAATGTATTTTTGAAGGGCTAAAAAATGTCGAAAATTGACATTATTCAGCCCTTATTTGATAGAGAAACCCAAAAGGTGGTATTAGAGTTTTTTTCGTTAAAAATTGTTTTTTTTAAACTTATATCACTTATAACTTTTTTATCACAATGAAAAAACCTCTTACTCTTCTACTTACTCTTTTTTATTAGTTTAAGGGTAATGTAAGGTACTTTAGGTGCAAATTTTTCTAAAAAGGGGGTTTTTCCATAAATTTTGGGGAAAACCCAGCTATATATCAAAAAATAAAAGCTAATATCTTTGAAACCACTCCTTTTTATGGGTTTTTACCCAATATGATAAGAAAAAGCCTTGTATATATACCAAAAACGCTACTTTTACAAGAACTAAAAAAAATGCTTGCAATAAAACCTTTTAAAATCAAAATTTTAAAAAACCTATTACTCATCATTTTTAAATTTTTAATGTAATTTTAAGCTACTTTTGGTGCAAATTATTTTTTAAAAAAGGATTGTATACTTAAATTTTGTGGGAAAAACACTTTTATATCACCGATAACTAGCAAAAATTTAAATTGAAAGAAAACTTTTTGGGGGTATAAAGCATTACAGGAGGAAAAATTCCTTCTATTAATATAAAAACCCATTTACAAATTAAACAAAAAAACTATGAAAACACGTTTTAATATAAAAGGTATCACAATTAAAACCCCTAAAAACCCCCTATTAAAAAGCTTCCCGTGGGTTTTAAAAAAAAGAAATTTTCTAACAAAAAACAACTAAATCCCAACATTTTGAATTTTCTATAAAAAAAAGGGCTGAAAAATTTAAATTTTTGACTTTTTTTTACCTTAAAAAAGACTTTAAAAAACACTTGAACAAACTTTGTTTCAAAGGGTTTAAAAATTGATAAAAAATTTTCATGAAAAATACATTTTAAAAAGCTCATTTATTGTAAAAATATTTTTGGGGTAAAGTGCTGAATAATGAAAAATCTCGTATTTTTTAAGGCCTTAAAAAAATCCCTTAAAATACCTAAAAAAAAATGTTCTTTTTAAGATTAAAATTGATACCAAAATTTAAAATGAAAAAATACATATTTTAGCTCAAACCCATTGAAAAATTTAACTTTTTTTAAAAAGGGGCTAAATAATGTCAATTTCGACTTTTTTTAAAGCCTTTCAAAAATACTTTTAAAATACTTGAAAAAATATTTTTTTTAAAGTTTAAAATTTGGATTTTTCAAAATTTCATGAAAAAAAAAACATATTTAGCTTTTAAATTTTGTAAAAATATTTTTGATGCAAATAAAAAAAAGCTTTTTAAAACTACGGATATAAAGATATATACTTAAATGTGTAGCAAAAAAACTTTTCACTGATAACAAAGAAAAAAATTTTGAAACCATTACTTTTTATGGGTTTTATAGAAATATGAAAGAAAAACTATTTGAAATTTAATACAATAACGCCATTTACAAGAAACTATAAAAAACGTTTTAAAAAATATCCCGTTATATCACAATGAATAACCTCTTACTCTTTTTTTTTTCCCTTAATGTAATGTAAGCACTTATAGGTGAAAAATTTTCAAAAAAGGGGTTTTTAAATACATCATTTGTGGGAAAGGCACCCTATATATCCCCCAAATAACTACTAAAAACCCTTAAAAACCTAAAAAATTAAAGGGGGTTTATATGAATATAAAATAAGAAAAACTACGGTATATATACAATAACGCTACAGTTTACAAGAAACTATGAAAACGCTAGCAATATACCTTTATATCACAATAAATAACCTATTACCTTCTATTTTTTAGCTTAATGTAATGTAAGCTACTTATAGGTGCAAATTATTCTTAAAAAAGGATTGTATACTTCAATTTGTAGGAAAACAGCTATATATCACCAATAACTAGCTAAAATCATTGAAAGAACACATTTTGAGGGTATAAAGCATTATCATAAGGTAAATTCCTTCTATTAATGATATAACACTACATTAACATAAACTATGAAAAACCGTGTAATATACAATTGTATCACAATATAGAGTCTCAAACTCCTATTATAAGCTTACAGTAGTTTAAAATAGCAATTTCTAACGAAAACAACTATAATTCCACATTTTGAATTCTCTATCAAAAAAAGGGCTGAATAATGTCAATTTTGACATTTTTTAGCCCTTCAAAAATACATTAAAACACTTGAACAAACGTTGTTTCTAAGATTAAAATTGATACATAATTTCATGATAAATACATATTTTAAGCTCATATATTGTCAAATATAGTTGTGTAAAAGTGCTGAATAATGTCAAATCTCGATATTTTTAAGGCCTTCAAAAATACATTAAATACCTGAAAAAACGTTTTTTTAAGATTAAAATTGATACCTAAATTTCATGAAAAATACATATTTTTAGCTCATAACATTGAAAAATATACTTGTGTAAAAGTGCTGAATAATGTCAAATTTCGACATTTTTTAGCCTTTCAAAAATACATTAAAATACTTGAAAAAACATTGTTTTAAGATTAAAATGATATCTAAATTTCATGAAAAATACATATTTTTAGCTATTAATTTTGTAAAATATAGTTTAGCAAATATCAAAAGCTATTTAGCTACGATATAAAGATATATACTTAAATGTTTTAGAAAAAAAAACTCTTCACTGATAACTAGCTAAAATCATTGAAACCATTACATTTTATGGGTTATAGCAATATGATAAGTAAAACTACTTGTATATATACAATAACGCTACAGTTTACAAGAAACTATGAAAACGCTTGAAAAAAACTTTTAATACGAATAATTTACTTTCTTTTTTAGCTTAATTATTAATACTTAAAAATTTTAAAAAAAATAAAATACTAATTTTGGAAAAACAAAAAAAAAAAATAATGAAAATATATGAAAATTAAAATTAAATATATAAATATAAAATAAAAGTTTGAAAAAAAATTTCCCAAGTTTAAAAAAATTAAAAATTTAAATTTTTTATAAATAAATAAAAAACTCTTATTTTTTTTATTTAAAGATTTTTAGGTGAAAATTTATTTAAAAAAAATTTTTTTAATTTTGGGAAAAATTAACCCCAAAAATTTAAAAATTTTTAAAAAGAAAATTTTATAAAAAAATTTTCAAAAAAATTTCAAATATACCAATTTTTAAAAAAAACTTAAAAAAGGTAATATACAATTGTAAAAAAAATTAAATTTTTTATATTAACATTTTAAAAAAAAATTTTTAACGAAAAAACCAAATCCAATTTTAATTTCTCTTCAAAATGGGGTGTTTTTTTTTTTTTTTTTTTACCCTTCAAAATAAAAATTAAAAACTTAAAAAAAATTTTTAAAATTTAAAATTTGAAAAAAAAAAAAAAAAACCCCCTTTTTCGTTTTAAAATTTTGAAAAAAATTTTGTAAAATTTCAAAATTTTTAAATCATATAAAAAATTATTAAATTTTTAGAAAAAAAAACCCACTTAAAAACAAAATTAAAAACCATAATTTTTTTTTTTAAAATAGAAAATTTTAAAAATTTAATTTTTAACAAACCTAAACAGAAAAAAAAACCCCAAAATTTTAATTTCAAAATCCTTTACCCTCTATTTTTAAACTTAAAAAACTTTTAAGGGGAAAATTTTTTAAAAAAAAATTTTTAATTGAATTTAAAAAAGCTATTATAAAAATTATAAATTTTAAAAAAAGGGGAAAAATTTTGGGGGATAACCTTTTTTAAGAAAATTTTTTATGAAAACACTAAACATTAAAAAATTTTAAAAAAAATGAAAACACTGTATAAAAAGTTTAAAAAATTAAACCCTTTTTTTTAATAAAAAAAAAATTTTTCTAAGAAAAACTTAAAACTTTAACCTTAAAAAAAAAAGGGGTAAAAAATGCAATTTTTTTTTTTTTAGCCCTTAAAAAAAAAACATTGAAAAAACTTTTGTTTTAATTAAAAAAAAAAAAATTTTTCTATAAATTAAATAAAATTTTAAAAAATTTTTTGGAAAACAAAATTGAAACGAATTTTCAGGTTTCAAAATAAAAAAAAACCAAAAAAAACTTGTTTTTTTTTAAAAATTTTGCCAATTTAGAAAAAATATTTTTACCAAAAAAAAAATTTTTAAAAAGGTGAATAATGCAATTCCAATTTTTACCTTAAAAAAAAATTAAAAATTAAAAACTTTTTTTAGAAAAATTGATAAAAATTTCATGAAAAAAAACAATTTTAGCTTTTAAAATTTTAAAAATTGTTGTAGCAAATTCAAAATTTTGGCTCAAATAAAAATATAAAAAAAAAAAAAAACCCCCCAAAAAAAATAAAAACAAATTTTTTTTAAATTAGTGAAAAATTTTTTAAAAATTTCAAAAATTTAATTTAAAAAAATTTTTAAAAATCTTGAAAAATTTTTTTAAATAAAAATATTTATTTCTTTTTTTAGCTTTAAATTTTTAAAAATTTAAAATAAAAATATTCTAAAAAAGGGTTTTTAACTTCAATTTGTAGAAAAACTTTATTTAACGAAAATTTTTAAAAAAAAACTTTTTGGGGTTTATAGAAATAAAAAATTTAAAAAAAAATACTTTTACAAAAATTAAAACCTTTAAAATTTTTAATTTTACCCATTTTTTATTTTTTAAAAATTAAAGGAATATTTTTTTTTTTTTTTTTAAAAAAAATTTTTTTTTAATCATTTTAAACACTTTTTTTTAAAAATAGTAATTAAAAAACCCAAATTTTTATTTTAAAGAAAAATTTAAAATTTTTTTAAAAAAAAAATTTACAAAATAATAAAATCTTAAAATTTACCTTTATTAAAAAAACCTTTACTAATTTTTTACAATTTTAAGAAGGGGGCAATTTTTCAAAAAAGGTTTATACTTAAATTTTAAAAAAGGGTTTATACAAAATAAAAAAAATTCTTGAAAAATACGAGGGTTTAAAGAATTGAAAAATTTCCTTCTTTTAAAAGTAAAACACAATTTTTAACAATAAACTTAAAAAATGTAATTAAAATTTAAATCCCAAAAATATCTAAATTATCTTTTTTTTTAAAAAGCAATTTACGAAAACACTAAACCCCAAATTTTGAAGTCAAAAAAAAAAAAGGGGCATAAGAAAATTTTTTTTTTTTAAACCCCTTAAAAAAATTAAAAACATTGAAAAATTTTTTCAAAAAAATTAAAAATTTAATTTTTTTTAAAAATACTTTTTTTTAAAATTTTTTCAAATTATTTTTAAAAAAGCTGAATAATGTCAATTGATTTTTTAACCCTTCAAAAATACATTAAAACCTAAAAAAAGTTTTTTAAGATTAAAATTGATCCCTAATTTCATGAAAAATACATATTTTAGCTCATAAATTAAATATATTGTGAAAAAGGGTTAAAAATGTAAATTTTCGAATTTTTTACCCCAAAAAAAAAATTAAATTTAAAAAAAATTTTTTTAAGATTAAAATGATACAAAATTTTCATAAAAAATCTTTTTTAGCTTTTAATTTTTGAAAATATATTTTAAGCAATATAAATATTTTTTAGGTTAAAAATATTTAAAAATTTAAAAAAAAATCTTAAATAAAAACAAAATCTTTGAAAAATAATTTTTGGTTTATAAAATATGAAAAATAAAACTATTGAAATTTTAAAAATAATAATTTAAAGAAAAAAAAAACCCTGAAATTTTTTAAAACAAAACCCTTTACTTTTTTTTTTAAATTTTTAAGTTTTTTTAAATTTATCAATTTTTTTAAAAAAGGGTTTTTTAAATTAAATTTTTAAAACGTATATACAAAAAAATCTTTCATTAAAACTTAAAATTAAGGGTATATAAAAAAAAAAAAATTTAATATTAAAAGCTACATTTAAAAAAAAAAGTTTAATAATTTTTAAAAAAAATTTTTACTTTTTTTTAAGTAATGTTTTTTTTTGTAAAATTAAAAAAAAGGATTTTTTAATATCTTTTAAAAAAATTCTATTACCAATATCAAAATATTGAAAGCACTTTTAGGAAAAAAAAATTTTAAAAGGTAAATTTTTAAATATATACCACTAAATTTAACAAAAAAATAAAAACACTTATATAAAATTTTCAAAAAAAGGTAAATTCCTATTATATTACCATTTTAAAAAGAATTTTCAAAACCCTTAAAAAAATTTTTTTTCCATATAATAAAAAATTTAAATTTTCCATTTTTACCCCTTCAAAAAATTAAAAACACTTTAAAAACTTTTGTTTTCAAAATAAAAGGAAAAAATTTTACTTTTTTTTAAAAAAATAAAAAAAAAATTTTCAAAAAAAATTT
>JACEEZ010014747.1:0-25000 GCA_016584305.1 Chionoecetes opilio
TATGGAGTTTTAAAAAATGGGAGTGAATGGTGGGGTGAATGGTGAGGATGGGTGGGGTGATGGATGGGTGTGGGTGATGGGTGAGGAATGGGTGGGTGATGGGTGATGGGTGAGGGAATAGATGGGGGGTGATGGGTAATGGGTGAGTGAATGGGTGGGGGGTGATGGGTAATGGGTGAGTGAATGGGTGGGGGGTGAGTGAATGGGTTGGGATGGGTTGGCGTTAATACATACATTTCTACATCCATGATTTCAGGAAAGTTAGAAGGGGCTATCTGGAGAGTCTTGGTGGGCCTAAGGACCACCAAACACAGGTAGTGGGCCGAAGGCCCACCAATAGCCCTCCGCAGGAGCTAGCCAAAAAGGCCGCCCGGAGGGCGGCTTTGCGGCTAGTATATAATATGCTGGAAAAGTTTTCTCTAAATAAAGTGAGTAGCCATCACGGATACACACACACAGACACACACAAACTCATGTAATGCCCATTATTCGGGAAATAGTAGGAACAATTATTATTATGAAATTCCGCGCTATGTCTTGTCAGTAGTTAATTTTTTTTTCTCTGTGTTCAGGATGACTCATCGTATTTCTACCTTTCCGCCATCTTCTCTCAACATTTGGCCATCCTAGACGCCATTTTGTTCTATCTTCTTTCGTGGTTTCACCCGTCACTTTTTTCTTCCTTCCTTCCATTCCCTCCCTCACATGCCGTATGCGAGTCCAAATTCGTGGGATAATTATTCTGCGATCAGTGATAACTAATGATGTCAGTTCTTTTTATCTTTCCCCAGTTATCTGGTCAGACCAAGAAACTCTCCCAGAATCTTACCGTCTTTCAAAATAATCCCTATCGTTATCGGTTATGGTCATATATGGGCGTTGTAGTAAGGATCCACGCTAAAATGAAAGCTCACCAAAATTCTACGTAAGATTTCAATACCTCTTCACTCTGAAATAGGTGTTCGGAATGTCGATATTACATATAAAACCAACCTTCGTGGGTATTAGACTAAAGACATTAAATTCTCTTACATCAAAGTAGCCAGTTTGTATTAAGGCGGCCTCTTCGGGGATACGCGAGTTTCATTTCTTAAATAGTTGGTTCGGGATTATAATTTGTTCATTTAAAGGTCACGGTGAGACTTTCCAAACAAGTTCTTTTTTTTCTTGGTGCGGAGAACCGCAGGGCATGAGCCAGTCTTCTCTCCCCGCTCTTCAAGGTAAGACATCCGCCCCGGGCTCCGGTGGTTTTTCTCCCTTAGTGTATTACATCTATATATTTCTATATAAATATATAGGTACAGTTCAGTGTCACTAAGGCATAGATGTTCCGCCCATCCTTATAAGAGATATTAACGGAGTCTTCTCTCCCCGCTCTTCAAGGTCTTGACGCGAAACCTCCCAACGGCCACATGGTCTTAATGTAACACAGACCACACTGTCTCAACATTTTCTTTCTCTACTAGATATTTATCTTCCATGTGTGATTTATAAATATTAAGTAATATGTTCCCTAGTGTAGGGCAATGCACTGAGTAGAAATTCAAGTGGAGGAGATTTATGCTCAGAAGAGCTTCATCTCATAACTTAGGGAAATTCCTACGTCAGGGTGTGAAATCAAGCTTCGTATTTCCGAGTAGAGTTTTCTTGGTATAGTGTTAACCCTTATATGCTGAAGATGATCTCAAGTGAGAGACTTACCATGTTTCCAAAATAAATAGGATTTCATTTACAAATATAGTTCTTGTGTTATTATGAAAACCCAGGTGATTATTCTGAGTTAGGAAAATAATTCCCCACACTTCCAAGAGAGTCCAAGCCTTGTTTCGGTATAACCCCTCGTACCAACCCCGACTACCAAGATCAATCTAGTATTAATATTAATCTAACGTGCCCCGGGAGTAATCATAGCGAAATACTCGCCAGGGCTGGTGGCAGCTAATCCCTAACCTAAACCTTATTATCCTTCCCCTTAAGTATACCCCTTGTTCAGTACTCTCCGTATTGAGAAGTGTCGCACTACAATCAGATAGTGAAGTCAAAGACTAATTTAAATCCTTCATTCAAGTTGTAATCTTTTAATCAATCATCCCAATAATATCATTCAAGTACCGTTTGACCACAGTTTATAAAACCCCCATACCTAAACACCCCCATTTCCATCAACACACTCACACACACACACACACAACCTGGGAGCCGCCCGTGTGTGTGTAGTGTGCACAGTCGATATACCACAGGTCAGTTTTATTAGCTGCCACTACACTCCGTAGTGTATGGTAGCTAAAACAAGACAAAGAAAAGGTTGTAATGAATAGGGAATAATGTCCAATAGAAAATAGTGGAAAAATAGTGCATCCATGAATCGACACTTTATGTTCATCCTGAAATAATGTCTCTTTTGCTGGCCCATCAGGCATTTTGCTATTCATGAATTCCATATGCACATCTCTCTTCTCTCTCTCTCTCCTCTCTCTCTCCCCCCTCTCTCTTTCTCGGATCTTTCTCTCGTCTCTCTCTCCTCTCTATATCTATATATATATATATATATAGGTAATATATATATATTATTTAATATATATATATGTATATATCTATATATATACGTATATCTATTATATATATATTAATATATATATATATATATATATATATATATATATATATATCTTATAATACAACTACATATGTATTATAAAAACATATATAATTATATATATATATTATATATATATATATAATATATATATATATATATATAGATAGCATATCTATATATATATATATATCTATATGTTAAGGAGCGTATATCTCCGTAATGGTAGCAGGTGAATGAAAATGGTCAACTGCTTGTGGTAGTTTATTTAAAACACTGTAGTTAAGGATACTGGTATCACGTGTTAGGTTGAGCGCCTTGCACGTCCTGGCGCCCGGGGTGCCTGTGGTTTGGTCTGCTGTGGCACTCGTGCGCGGGCGGTTGGTCCACGTTACCCCGGATATGCGCGGGAACCTTAGCCTTCTCTCATGTTACCCAGAGGCTTCGGCTTGGTCCTGGGTATGCTTCGGACCTTAGGCCTAACAGCAACGGTTTACATAATAATATCCTACATAGGCTCGGTCGCGCTTCCTGAGGATGTTCCTCAATCTAGACAAAGGAACTGAACAATGGAGACGGTATCAAACCCGAGGGTAACACCAAACAAACTAACATGGGCACAGAAACATACCTATATAGATACTATCAGATAGAAAGGAGAAGTACACAGGGAACGATTCGTACTCGTAAAAATTAATGTCTACACACAAATTGTGGAATATACACCACAAGAAGAAGCTGGTAGCCCCCTCCCCCAAAAGACATTTGAGTACGAAAAAATTAAAAAAAAACATATTATTTATTTTATATTATTATTTATAATTTTTTTTATATTATATTTAATATTATTTATTTTTATATTTATTCAGACATACATCATCAGAGTAAGAGAATTTTGATATGTTAATCTACATCAATTGCCCTTCTTTGATACAAATTCATAGGTATATATTTTTTTCCGGTGCAACCCTAATTTTACTAGACTAATAAATGCCAAGGGCGTTCCCTTGTGATTTCAACCTCTACAACCATGTGAGTCTCCATTCCCCATTGAAGTGTGTCCTGTGGAGCCCGGTGCTGGACAGCTGAACGGATCCCTCTCTAGTCCTGCTAAATCCAACCCTTGTCTGTCACCCCTGATGAGTTTCGTCAACTACACGAACATGTCCTTACTGCAGTGTCTACGGCCTCACAACGTCACTTGTGAGTAGAGAATGCAAGTGATGGTGCCACCTACAAGTTTTCTACACAAATCGCATCCTGTTCCGGCATTGCCTCTGATAGCCCAAGTAAGGTATACTTTATCATTATTATCCCCAGCAGGTGCCGTCCCTTTCATCCACGTTTGGCTCACGAAGATACTCTTTGGCTGGTCATGTCTCCATGTTACGAACTCCTGAAGATCTCTGAGACTCTACTGTCTAGGAATGTGCCAGGAACCATCTGGGATTATTGTCGTTTTCTGCGACAATGTCATCGCTTGTCAACTAGAGACGTACGTCCATAACCCCCTTCAGCCGTTACCAGTCCGCCCCTCCTCTGTACCTTCAGCCTGTTAAAAGTCCGCACCATCCTCAAATAAACACCGTGAACTTCAGCTTGACAGTCGTAACCGAGCCTACTTCGGAGTCCAGGAAGAAGAGCAAGTTTTCCTGCTCCAAGTGAGGATACTTGACGATTTTCGCCCACGGCTTACTTTACAGTCTGATGGCCCAGCTAGCTCTGGGGAACATGATGTTATGAACCCTGATCTTACTTTGAGTCAGTTTTACTCATGTAATGAGCACGACTTCCCCCTCACAACTACATAGAAATTAAAGATGATCTCAACCCTTCTATTATTAGGATTACTCCTATCTACCAGGACCTACTACTTGACACTACTTGAATGGATTACATACTTGGATTACTACTACTCCAACTAACTACTATGATTAACTACTACTACCATACTACGAACTTGGCTACTACTGCTACCCAGGACTACTACTTGGATTACTACTAACTACATTACTTACTACTAGAATTACTATAATACAGTTTTTTGGTCTAGGCACAGCCTGTGCCTGGACTGTTCGTGTTTTGTTTGTTGTATCATAATGTTGGGAATTTTGCTTGTTAGTTTTTAGGTTTCATAGTACTTCGTTTCATTTGTGTGTATATTTCTTGTTTGGCCTACTCACATTTCTACCCGCTTTCTATTGTGGTAGACTAAGCCACGCTTTCCCCAGCTAGAAGCTCACTCGGGCCCCTCTCCGCGTTTAAGAGCTGATACGGGAACTCCCTCGTTGATGGATGATGTGCACCTGTTCTTCGAACAGTTTGAAAGCAACCTTTGGCCTCGGGACCCATTCCTGCGGCTTCCTGACCCCCAGCCCCGAACGTTCATCTGCGCTTCAAACGGTTTCAAATCATGGATTGGGACTGTATTCTTCCGTACCATGATGACTGTGTACATCCATCTCTTTACGCCAGCCGAAGCAACTACATCGGAGCGACGCTGCTCTACATCCGTAGGGGATTCCTAGCCATCGTCTTCAACGTCAACAGGTTGACTTCTACTTGAGAGGTACGATTTTTCATTGAAGTTGCCCACAAGCCTCTAATATTGAAGCCGACCTACTCAGCCGCCATAGTTATCCGTTTGATTCCTGCACTACAGTCTTTTACAAATATTTTTGTATGCTTCTTCCGGGTCAGCTGCAGTTCTCCATTAATCATCGGCTAGTGCAGCAGATGCTTTAGTGGGGGCATGTGTATAGGAACTACACCTGAACTAGCTACACCTCCATCCTCCGGGTAACGGTGTTACCACTTCACCTTCACCAACGAAACGTGCTTTCGGGCTTCACGCGCAGCACTCGACTTTCCACGTCAACTCTTCAAGCCCCTCTCCCAGGGTAGGGGATAACTGACAAGTTAATGACGGAGCCTCGCCGCCACGATTTAAGTGGACAGCCATAGCTCTCCACTCCAGCAAACCTCTCTACTACCCATCCTGCTGTTCTCATCCCTGAAGGCCATAATTGATGACGTAGGCTTTTCCCTTACATTTGGCCCATTCCCTGTCCCGCACCATTCAACGCTCCCCAGTTGTATGAGAGTTACTCTAACTCTACGGTGCTGACGATCCCTCTGCAACCACCTCTCTTCAAAGCTGCGTTCCAGGAGTTTCCCAGGGTGACCATTACCCTGCATCATTGCAGTCGTTGTTCCTGTCAATTATTTGGCGGCTAGCCATTTTATTACTTATTTTGTTGTGTAAATATTTAAAGGGTTAATCATACTACCTGTTAGAAAACAGTGCAGAAGGATGACTCAAATGATACAAGGGATGCGTAAGCTTTAGTTTTGAGAAGAGATTGAAGTTATTCAAGTTACACTCACTCGAGAGACGCATAGTAAGGGGCGATCTGCTGAATTTTTAAGTGGATAAGGGATTTAAATAAAGGAAAGGTAGGAAAAAGTTCTTACTGCGTTTTTAACCAGGGGTAGAATAGAAGTAATGGATTCAAGCTGGAAAAGCGAGATAGAAAGGAACTAGGAAAACTGGTTCACAATAGGGTGGTCAATGATGGAATGTACTCAGTAAGACAGGTCGTTAGTGGAGTCATTAGGGAGCTTAAAAGAGGGCTGGATAGGTTCATGATGGCGGATGAAAGGTGGATGTATAGTAGTGTTAGGTGACAGAAACTACCAAGTGTAGGCCGCTCGCGCCCTCTTGTACTTCTAATTTCTTCTATGTACTCCTATGATTCCTTGTCCCCACATTTCTTAGGGTTGGTAATATTAATTGATTAACCACAACTCGGCCCTGACCAAGAGATACCCAGTTAGTGTATATTATAATAATAAGTATCCTTGTATATTCTACACACTCATTGTTTATATATATACTCAGATACTATTTGTTTTGAAAATTTACTTAGCCTACGGTGTTTGACAACTACCGTAGATCCCTTTGTATTTGTAAGGTTATTCCCCATCCCCTTGGTGTCTTTCCTCCTCGTTATCTCCTCTTGGCCCTCCACGTCATCCGCCTCCTCCCTATTACAGTAAATATACGTTAGATACCTAAATAAACGTAAGCTTTATTTCTTCCATTTACAAAGTTGGAACAGGCAGCTCTTTTTTTATGAATATCCTGAAGCCGGATAGGATGGATATAACGAGATATTATAAGTTGATAAAACTAGAAAAAAAATTCTTTCCTCCCCCTGATCTCATGGCCTCGTCCACTCATTCCCAGCCTATTCCCATTCCAGGAAAAGTGGTCATGATAACTCTCCAATGTGCTTCACCAGTGGTGCCTCACCCAGCAAGTGTGTACCTTATTTTCCGTCAGTTTGTATGTATATCAGTGAAGATATTTATTTTTCGTAGAAATGCAAAGGGTGACATTATTTTTTTTTTGTGTACGGAATCTTCAATATAAAATGAGCAATGTATGTCCTGAGTCATCATTGAAACATTAGTTCCGGGAAGTGAGGGTTTTAGACTCGAAATCCCTATGTACTAGTTATAGTCCATGACCATGAATAAAGATAACGATACAACGATAACCGTGACAACGAAAAGGTAGGGTGATGTACTAGGTAGATAGTGAGGAAACAACTATACTATGTGAGTCTTCTGGTTTCAAGAATGAGTAGTCGTGGTGATTTTTTCATGCTGGGGGGAAACTAGAAATGTATCTTTGAAAAAAAATAGGAAAAATAATCTTAGGTAAAGATGTTTAAAGGACAATAAAGTCACCATTCATTATCTTGATAACTTCGCCATCTATTGTCTTCGTGAGTTTCTTCTCGCAAATCGATCCCTTGGTCCACAATCCACAAAAAAGCAACGCCTCCGAAGAGAACGTAAGTAAAGCGATTACAAATAATTAGGCTCCCCTAGGCCATAATCTTGGGGTGGTGGCAGGCTACCAATCAAGGTGGTTTTAAGTTAACTTTGGTCCCCTTATAAGTAAACTACCCCTCCTATAAGGTTATACAAATTTAACAATAAATACTGGGTTCCTCACCACCCAAAAACTATAACTTGTAAGGTAAGTGGAGAAAAAAAAGTCAATCTACCCGGTCAAATATTCCAACCCAATCACTTAATAAGTACCCAAAAACCTTAAAGTAATCGTCCAGACCCATTTTTTTTTTTGCGAAATTATGTTGAACTAGCCGCAAAGCCGCCCTCCGGGCGGACTTTTTGGCGAAGCTCCTGCGGAGGGCTATTGTGGGCCGTTGGCCCACCACCTGTGGTTTTGGTGGGCCTAAGGCCCCACCAAACACAGACTCTCCAATAGCCCTTCTAACTTTCCTGAAATCATGGATGTAATAAATGTATGTTAGTGACGCCAAACCCATTCACATCACCTCAAACCGCATTCACTACCCATTACCCATCACAACCCCCGACCCAGTATCACTCACCCATTACCCATCACCACACACCATTCACTCACATCCATTACCCATCACCCCCCATCTATTTCCCTCACCCATACACCCATCACCCCCCAAAAAACACCCATTCACATCACCCCATCACCCCAAACCCATTACCCCATAACCCCACCCCCATTACCCCTCACGCCTGATCCACCCATTCACTCACCCATTACCCATTCACCCTACATCAAGGCTTCCTCAATTCTCGCAACCCACTTTTTTTTCCCACAATTATCGCTAATAGGCCTGCTAAAAAAAAAAAAAAAAGTGATCGATCTCTCATACGTTGGGCTTAAAAAAACCTTCCCCTGGTCCAACCTGGTTCCAAATATGTGGTATATGATGAATTCCGCCACGGGGGGCGAACCTATACCACACACACAACACACACAATGACACACACCACTTTCGCTTTTATTATGTTTGAATGTGAAACACAAAAATTCAAAACACCTAATCCACCAAAAATAATTGATTTCAGGCCTTATTTTTTGCCGTAAAAACACGACCGAGAAGAAATAAACGAGAGAGATAAAGGCAGTTGGAGGTACTGGAGAGAGGGAAGCAGGCATTAATTATGTAGTGATTAGTTAGTAAGCGCAGGCATTGAGTGATCTAGCTCTGTACCTGTCTTATTCTATGTTGAAGTGTGCTGATAATGTATGACAGGCATGTGAAATGATTTATCTTTTTGAAAACTTCCATACTAGTAGCTTTTCTCTCGATTCGTCCTTCTTCCTTGTGACCATCTGATGCTTCATTGTATAGACGACGTATCGCTTCATAGGTCCTCTTCAACTTGGTCCTCTTCGTTAACATATTTGTCAACTCTTCCCTTGTCTATTTCACCTGGGATACTAAAACATTTTCATTAGTTTGGTCTGTGTGAGTGAAGGCGTCAGCTGAATGGTTGGATGACAGTGTTATACGGCAATAATCTTCTCTCTGTCCTCTAGTACCCATCCAGCAACACAGTACCCCAATACACTATCCTGGTAATCACTTATAAAGGAGTAATTTTGTGGTCAATACGTATGAAACGGCGGGGGGGGTGAGGTAAGGCGCTACTTAGTTCGCGGCGTTACCTATTTTAGGGAACACGGGATTTGGGTTGGGAGGTGATGGAGACAGTGTGAACAGGCAAAGGAGTGTTTCTTGATTATTTTGAAGCATACTAACCATACAAGGCTACGCTATGGTGTGGGCTAAGTGATGGTGGGTGGGTGGGTGGGGGGATGGGGATGATGTAGACAGTGATGACAGGCAAGGGAGTGGTTGTTGTTCTGCCCTTGCCCTTGTCCCTGCCGCACAAATCTTTTCCACACATTTAACAGTGTCCGTATCGGTCGGAACGTGTGCAAACTTCTCTGGAAAGGCACAGCTGTCCATGCTGCACCCATAACGGCATGCCATGCATATGGCATATCGCAAAAAAAGATCTATGTCAGAAACACCCAAAAACTTCAATACTATTTATCTCTTGTGTTTACATGCTCTGGATAGCGCGGGGTTGGGAGGCCATCCTCAAATGACGTTCCTCCGAGGCCTGGTGCGTTGTCTGCTTGCCGTGAGAGCGTTTTCGAAGCTCTGGGAATTTGCCAGGATTTTGATTGCGGATTATTTAAAAACGGCTGACTGGATGCAAAGAAGTGACACATATTGTTGATATACCGATAATGGACTATACTTTTGGGTTCATTAAATCAGGAATGATGAATGTCCGGAAGATTACTTTTTAAGGGGCTTCATCTATGGGTGAAAACCCAACCGATCAAGGAATAAGGGGTTGGTTTTTCTTTGACTCAAACTTGCATTGGAATCAAGTCGAGAAGGGGTACTAACCTAACTAAATTTACATACCTGAAAGTGAATTACAATAAACCGCCGGGAACACAAATACACAATGACGGCGTTACAACTTTCAACCTGATTCTGTCCAGCTTCCTATGCATGATTAACCATAATTTCACTCTTTCATCCCTTGACTGTCAACTCTGAATTTCTCCCTGTTTTTTAATTTTCCACCTTCCCTACGACTTGAAATTTCTTCATGAGAGTTACTAGTGACAAGACCCTTCCGAACTAAAGGAGTCCCCCCCTTTTCTATATTTCTTACTGTTTTCTTTTATAGGGACGCCACTAAGTGGACTTTTGCTGCTTTTTGGTTTATTTGTCCTTGGCAGTCCTTGTGAAGTAAAGAAAAAAAGCAGGCGAGGCGTTGAGGGGTTGGAAGAAGCGACGGTGCAGAGTCCGTCAGGATTTGATATTTAAACTAATATTGCCATTACATTCTTCTCGGCAATAAATAAAGTATTTGTTTCATGATTATTGCTAGGATCCACAATAAAATTTACGAACCAACTAAAAAGACCCCCTAGTAACATATAATACAATAAATGTGCTATACCCATAGCATGCTATGGGTCTTCGCTGGTATTGGTCAATGGGCCTGCTTATCAACCATTGCAGTTTATACAAAGTCTATATAATACTTATTTTCAGTCTCAAATCCCTATCTCCTATACTTTAAAAATAAAATTTGTCCATACCCTTCCCCTGTGCAGGAGGACCAAAGATCGGAATCTTCAAGTCGCTTGTGATCACTTGTCTTACTCTATGGTTGTGGACTGACCCTAAATAGTGACTTAAGAGACGAATCAATGCCTTTGTATAAGTGTACTTCGCCGAATCATTGGGATATCGCTGGGTGATTACGTGTCTCAATCAGCGATTGCCGCAACCGTGAGACTGAATCAGGCTATTACCTCATAGTCCGTCAGCGGCCAACTTCGCTATTTGGGCAGTGGCACGCTAACCCTGAAACCGATCCTTCCATCGGGTTTGTATCTTTAAGAGACAATCCGGCGTGAGGAGGCCAAGGGGGCGGCCCACAAGGCTCGTGGCTGGGCAAGTTGATGTTTCTTGTCGAGATCCGCTTGGTATGTGGAACGGAGCCTGCATGGGAACTCGCGCGTGGTGACCCCCGGGGGAGTGGCGTGTAGGGTGGGCGAGGCGACGCGCCCCCCGGCGTATGCCCCCAATGATTGATTGATTGAAACCCCTCCCACCCCAAAAAAAAGACACTTATTCAATCACACACACACCTAGCACATACTTTACTAAATGTCCTCATAATCGCATGCAGCTATGAGGTTTTCTTACATATTCATTTTAATGCGATAATCTATAATATACATAAGAAAGATTGCTCTAATTTTATTGCATTACCTTACTGAAGATGCGACTGAGAAATCCACCGTCAAATATTATCTACATAAATGCCACGAGTAGGTTTTGATGCTAAATAGAAATGAAAATCAAGTATGCTTGTCTTTCAACTGCTCGCTTTATGAACACGTATTGGAATTGGAGTAAGAAAAAACGAAAAAATTCTTCTGCTTTTTCATATATTTATTAGAAGTACGGTTGAGGTTTAAAGTATATCAGTCGAGAGAGAGAGAGAGAGAGAGAGAGAGAGAGAGAGAGAGAGAGAGAGAGAGGAGAGAGAGAGAGAGAGAGAGAGAGAGGAGGAGAGAGCGAGAGAGAAAGAGAGAGATAGAGAGAGAGAGAGTTGCAAGGGAGACAATCACGGCCACAATAGCACTAGTGTCTGCCGAGATCCATGGTGGCTCACAAACAAAGATACTATTGAAGAAAAGAAAATTTGTTATAGAATTCTATTAGTTACGAGGGTTTATCGTAGCCTTGCCCAGTTCAGAGTCTCAGTGGTAGTAAAACTGTCGATGGGACGCGTGTAGCTTCTGTACCATAGCTGGGGATGCTATAGCTGCGATAGCCGTAGCTGGGCAGGGCGTGGCTAAACCATCTCTGGCTCGGGGCCAGCTTCGCGTTTGTGGATGAGTGACTGTATCCATAGTAAAAGATGTCCGTATGATGGTTAGCCGTAGCTATGCCTTTTGGTTATAGCTATTGAAGGGTAGCCGTAGCTGACGCTGAGGTAGGGTATGGCTAGAGCTTGGTTTCTGTTGCCATGGCCATTGCGTAGCTATGCTCATCTTCAGCCTCACGCTTGTGGAAGGTGTGACCGTATCCGTATGAGCCGTATCCGTGGGATCCGTCGTTGTAACCGTAGGATGGATAACCGTAACGTAGGGAAAGGATTAAACCGTGGCCCGTAGGCTCACACTGTAGGTGGGATGGCCATCAGCTCACCTGTGCTTTCCCTGTGGCCGTGACCACCGTATCCATACCAGGGTCGCTTCTGCATCCGGTTCTGCCTCTGCGTTTGGTGCTGCTCTGGTGCTCGCCACAACGGCGGCCACCAAGGAAGACGACCTACAAATGCAGACAGAGTAGTCGAGGTTTTACCGCCAACACAGTTGCACTGCACTTAAAGGATAGAATTAATAATTATCAAAATTTAAAGAGTTGGAATATTATAACTAATATAAACTCTTCATATAAAATGTTATGATTACAGTCCATGACTCTCTCTCTTCTCTCTCTCATCTCTCTCGTCTCTATCTCTCTCTCTCTCTATACTCTCTCCTTCCGTCTCTCTCTTCCCCTCCCTCTCCCTCTTCTCTCTCTCTCATCTCTTTCTTTTTTTCCTCACCTACCTCACTGATCAATAATCGGTTTATCGTGCAAGATACTGTACAGTCTATTTTACTTTTCTTTTAAATGTTACGCGTGCGTGCTTGCGTGTTGTGTGATTGAGTGGATTGGTGTGTGGTGTTTTCTCTCTTTCCTTTTTTCTTTTGTTTTTGTGTGTGAACACACCAAACCCATGCTCAAAGGTAAATAACATTAACTGCTCACGGTTCGGGAAAAGATCTTTAGCCGTAAGCGGGGCTAGAACTGTGTGCAAGTATAAACTCACAAAGCTTTACCACTGTACTACTTAACCTGGTGTCATTCACCCATGTCGTTGTCCACGCGAACCGGACTCGCGCTGTGCAGTTTCAGCCTCCCAAGCGACTTGGAGGCTCGGTTATGGACCAATCTGAGGATAATGCTGGTGGGGCCTGCACACGCCACACACACCCATCTCGTTGATCAAGGGGACATTACCGCCCGAATTTGTCAGTGATAATCCCCGGAGTGGAGCGAGGATCGAACCAGCTAACCACAATGGTGCGTCCAACGCCTAATTCCGCTGACCAAGGCATGTGTTTGTGGTGTGTGGTTGTGTGTGTGTGTGTTGTGTATTTTTTATTAGTTATGTAAGGCTTAATTTTCCTTAACAGTATATGCCACAAAGCAGTAGAGTGGTCGGCAAGCTGGTGATTGGAGACACGTACCCAAAGCTTCATGGCTGCTACAGAGTTGGACTAGTGCCTATCTGCTGCCGAATTTTCGACATCATTTCCTATATATAGTGTCGACGCCAAGCCCGTCCGACCCCACCCCGTGGTGTCACTTGTTATTTTGTGCGTAGTGCGCATTTCCTCGTGACCGGACATGATTTATAAAATCTTGGGTCTGGCATACAATGTACATCTACTAGAAATACCGTCGTTGTTAGAACTTCATTTTACATCGAAAAAATGTGACCTGCAACAGTAATCATTACCCCTGAAGCTACAGTAGTACTGCTTCATATGTGATTGACGAATAATCAGGGTTGTTCTTCCTAGATGGACTATTTATGTGTCCTTCTTAGCATAGCCGGGTGGTTCTGTTGCCTCTGGTTACCAGTGAGATATGGTGAATTTTTGAAATATGACAGAGCGGTTGAAATAGTTGTCACTGGACTCCTGCACAGGTGCTCTCACGGCCTAGCCTTTGTACAAATACTACGGATATTATAAGCCTGTTTATGTAAATTAGGGTGTGTGTGGCGTGTGAGGTCTCAGCATTGCCCAAAGATCGGTAATAATGAGCTCCAAGCTCGCACTGAGAGGGTGAAAAGGGCAATCGCGAGCCAGCTCGCGTGGACAAGACCAAGAGTGAATAACACACACACACACACGTAATGATGTAGGGCCCGAGGCAGTCTTACAATTGCTACTTCCGGCGTGTAGTTAACCAACCTTCCCGTCAAGGCCGGTTTTCTCGTGTTTTTTCCGGTCAAAGGACAGTGTGCTGCGACCATTGCCTTGTTGCTTGGTCTTGGTCAATAAGTTTAGGTACTATTTACAATATATTCTAAAGAAAGCACATGATTATTATAAATGATGAACTACTGTCTTCTAATCAAGAAACCATGGATCAATGGCAAGGCAAGACGCATGAAACATAATTCACTATAAGCCCTTCCCTTGAAACCGTATTATTTTTGTATCTATATGTTATAACTTTCATCCCCTTGCACATGAAATACATACCAATATTATGATCTACACAATTCAACAACCAGTTGTGGGTTGATTCGTTCTTTTTTTTTAATACCAATTTTTTTACAAACTCGAATCTAAGTATATTGCTAAAAAAAAAAAAATTATAATGATAGAGAAAAAACCCCACTAAGATATGAACGCCTGCGGTTGATGAGGCCTTCGAATCACCACTACCTCACACTACATAATGTATGACCTCGAAAATCACGGAACAGGTGAGGCGTGGGACACCACCGCACCACACCCTGCCTCACCAGCACGATGACTGGCACTTTGCAGGGATGGATACACTCTCCTCTTGGCTTTCTAGTGTGTGT
This sequence comes from Chionoecetes opilio, assembly GCA_016584305.1. Classification (NCBI taxonomy): domain Eukaryota; kingdom Metazoa; phylum Arthropoda; class Malacostraca; order Decapoda; family Majidae; genus Chionoecetes; species Chionoecetes opilio. The sequence goes on from JACEEZ010014747.1 coordinate 14,663, forward strand.
GTGTGTGTGTGTGTGTGTGTGTGTGTGTGCGAGAGAGAGAGAGAGAGAGAGAGAGAGAGAGAGAGAGAGAGAGAGAGAGAGAGAGAGAGAGAGAGAGAGAGAGAAAAAAAGGGGGGGAGGGTGAGAGAGAGAAAGAGATACTGATACTGATACATTTATTGGTCACTTTGTACATAAAACAAATCAAAAATAATTACAATGATAATCATGCAGCCAAGGTCCATTGAGACAGGCCTCTATTATGGACCTACAATTTTAATTAATGTAAGCTGACCCATGTTGTGGCCCATCCACCACCATTGATTGCTTGCTTAACTTAAGCAAACAATGAATCTCACTATTAAAATGTTAACAATAATAATAATAATAATAATAATTTATAATTTAATAATAATGATAATAATAATAATAAAAAAAATAATAACAAATGATAATAAGAATAATAATGTGAATAACAAAAATATGAATGACAATAATAATTATAAAAATTGTTATTAGAGTAAAAATAATAATAATAATAATAATAATAAAAATAATAATGATTATTATTATCATCAATAGTAATAATAATATAGTCGCATGAAGGCCTCGTCACTATGTTTGATCTGCAACTTTGCCCAATACCCAGTTCATATAAGTGTTGAAAAGTGATGGGGCAAGGACGCACCCTTGCCTCACTCCTGTATTCACAGGAAAAAAGCTGGATACTCTTCCCCCACACTTTACAGCACTCTCAGTCCCAGAGTACAGGCTAGTCACCACACCAATAGTCCATGCAGGAATCCCGCGAAGTTGCAGAAGATCCCAGAGTGACTCACGATGCACTGAGTCAAACGCCGTCTTGAGATCAACATAGGCTGCAAGCATCCTCTGTCGAAACTCACGTCGGCGTTCCACCAGGACACGAAGCGCTAGGATACGGTCCGTTGTTGACTTACCAGGCATGAACCCAGACTGCTGAGGTCTCTTATGCTTCAGCAGATGACTGCGGACCGTGTCAGCAATAGATGGGCAAGCACCTTGCCTGGCAAGCAGAGCAGTGTAATACCACGGTAACTGTTTCAGTCCTGACGGTCCTCTATCTGTTTCTAGATAGGGACGACCAACGCCCTTTTACAGTCAGGAGGAATGGTACCTGATTGGCCACATGGCAGTCAGGACAGCATGCAACTCGCGGATCATGACCTCACATCCAGCTTTGAGAAGTTCCGCACTGATATTACAAACACCACCTGCCTTTCCACCCCTTAACTTTGCTACAACCTCTCTAACTTCGTCAAGAGAGGGTGCGGTTTCGTTAATAGGAGGATCGGCATCCACTGCCCTTAAGCTAGTGGTGTGAAGCTGCCCAACCGGAGGCTCCACCGTGAACAACTGCCCAAAGTACTCAGCCCAACGAGCCATCTGCCCATCCATGTCCGAAACGAGGCGCCCATCTGCTGCTCGGATACCACTCGCCCGAGATGGAGACTTGGAACAGAGCTTCTTCAGGGCTTGGTAGGCAGGCAGATCGGAAGTCATTAGCTTTCAAATGGCCCTTGACATCCTCAGCGAGACTCCTGACATACCTCTCCTTGTCTCTCCCCTGGAGGGTTCTAATCCTACGTGACAGAGCCCTGTACTGGTTCTGGTTCCCAGAAAGCATGGTAGCGCGACTTTACTCGATATTATCCAGCGTCTCCGTCGAGACAATATCACGCCTTGACCTCGGGCACTCCCCAATACACTCCTTGGCAGCCTGGAGAGTTTCACGTTTGAAGATATCCCACAGTTCTACAGGGTCTTCGAGAGTACCGAACACATTAAACCGATTTGAGACCGCCGCTGCATACTCATGGGCACATGTCAAATTGTCAAGGCCTTCAGCCTCTCAAGATAGAACACAGTATAGTTACCTCTTGAGATTCTCCTGGACTTGACATGAAGCTTAAGTGTAGCAACAACAAGTCTGTGATCAGTTGCAAGGAACTCAGCACCCCGGTAAACCCTGCAGTTGAGGAGGATCCTTCAACGAGTACTAACGAGGATATGGTCGATCTCCTTAGCTACCCTAGCACTACTATACCATGTCCTGCGGTGCAGCTCTGGTTTCTAATACCAAGAACCCGCAATTCTCAATTAAGAATGGTTGATTAGAAACCCAATATTATATATATATATATATATATATATATATAATATTATATATAATAGTATATATATATATATCTATATATATATATATATAATATATATATATTATATATATATATTATATATATATATAATATATATATATTATATATATATCTATATATATATATATAATCCCAGCTAACCATCACCAGCGGGCCTACGTAGGCTGTAGAGCGGCGAACGGCGGCCGCCGGCGGCAAATTTACCTCCGTCAGCCCTCCGAAGGCCCGCTGGTGTATTTTCAGACGGGATAATTTACAATGTTGAAAATTTATGTACAGAATTTCAAGAATTGAATATTTCTATGTGTAAACATTTTGAAACAAGTTATATGATTATCTTGCTGTAGTATTACATCAGTAGTGACAAGCAGCGGCAACTTGACGTCAATCCTCCGGAGGCCAGCTAGTAAGTATTTGTATAAGTGGAAAATATTCATTTCATATTATATATATTAACACAGTAATATACATAGTATCTCAATATCGGTACCATCACTACCATTAGGCCTGTTCAAGCTATTAAAAATTGTTATAAAAGTTTTTATAATAGTTTATAGAAATGATCATATTTCAGTTTATTTCAAATATTTACAGCTTAATCAGGAACACCGAGAGATACATAGAAATAAAGATGAGATACGTACATAAGAAGGAGTTTACATGGAAAAAGGTTATCAGTTAGTCTATGTGTGTATCATATAAAAATAACATTTGATTATCCGAGCAAAGATTACGAGATAACACAAGGTCATATTTTCCCTTATTTCAATCATTTCCAACATATTATCAACACATATCAATACTCAACGGTACACCTAATAAGGAATATGTAGATGATGGAGATTTAACATGGATAATATCATGATTTAGAATAGAATATTATTTGAAATCATTACGCAGCTATCAATGCACTAAACTGCCAGACGTACGATAGACATTACAAAGGGTTAAAAACCCACAAAAGGCCTAAATTATCACCCTTAACCAGTCGATAACATAATGAGAACTTAGTTATAACATGTTTTCGCTCCTTCATTATGTCGAAATAGACTGAATAATATAAATGATTGCAGTACGACACGTTTTTTTAGGAATTCCTCGGCAGCGTTGTGTCAGTGACTCAGTGAAATCAGTTACTTGGAAAACGCACAAGAGGGTGGATGTTGTTATGTTGTTCGCCGCAATCAATATCCTTCTACATGGCTGTACAGTGTTCCACGTACACCAGCATGTAAACCCAATAACGAAAATGTTTTTTGTACTTATGAAATAAACAATGTCCGTAGCAATTATGATCTCCTTTTCATCGTATTACTGGATAACGACATAGGATTATTTATGGTTATACTTTCTAAGTATATTGCAGATATCGTAATGTTTTTATAAGTGTTGAACAGCCCATTAGTCTATTAATCGGCTAATGGGTTATGCAACACCCCTTAAAACATTACTATATCTGCAATATACTTAGAAAGTATAACCATAAATATTCCTCAATCAGTTAATATAACAGCGGCAAATGGTCATATGCCCTACGGCGGGCCGCTTGGAGCGGCCCGCCGGTGAGCCTCTGAGCAAATCCCCAGCGGCCCTACGTCGTACACTTCCGTCGGGCCGCCGGTATGACATACGGAGGGCCTCCGGAGGCCCTCCGTCTTTGTGTTTACTGGGATATATATAAACTATATATATATATATATATACATATGTATATATATATATATACTAGCCGCAAAGCCGCCCTCCGGGCGGACTTTTTGGCTAGCTCCTGCGGAGGGCTATTGGTGGGCCATTGGCCCACCACCTGTGCTTGGTGGGCCGAAGGCCCACCAAACAGACTCTCCAGATAGCCCCTTCTAACTTTCCTGAAATCATGGATGTAGAAATGTATGTATTAACGCCAACCCATTCACATCACCCCCAACCCATTCACTCACCCATTACCCATCACCCCCCACCCATTCACTCACCCATTACCCATCACCCCCCACCCATTCACTCACCCATTACCCATCACCACACACCCATTCACTCACCCATTACCCATCACCCCCCATCTATTCTCTCACCCATCACCCATCACCCCCCACCCATTCACTCACCCATCACCCCACACCCATTACCCATCACCCCACCCATTCACTCACCCATTACCCATCACCCTACATCAAGGCTTCCTCAATTCTCGCAACCCACTTTTTTTTCACAATTATCGCTAATAGGCTGCTAAAAAAAGAAACAAAAAAGTTATCGGATTATCTCATAAGTGGGCTTAAAACCTTCCCCTGGTCAACCTGGTTCCAAAAATGTGGTATATGATGGGATTCCGCCACGGGGGGCGGAACCTATACCACACACACACACTATACACACCCACACACACAGACACACACACACACACACTTACGCTTATATTATTATTATATATATATATATATATATTATATATATATATATATATATATATATATATATATATATATATATATATATATATATATATATATATATAACAAACACACACAAAAAGGTAAAAAGCAATGGCAAAAACAATATTGTTAAGGGCTAGTGGAAAAAATTATCAGCATTAAGTATTTTTTACACTTTTCTTATAAAAATGTTATTTCCCTTCGCTTGTGGCGACGTCAAAATGTCCCAAGTGAAGGTTGCTTGCAGGCCCCGCCCGTCCCCCAAGGTGAAGCCAACACAGCAACAATCATCCCACCATTATCCCAGTTAATTTGTCCTATTGATTGAGCCTTTAAGTAAAAACTGGCCGATCCACCTATCCACCCCCACCCCCCACACATACAGCATGAACTCTTTCCCCATTAAAACATGGGCAGGTACCAGTGGGTCCTCTTCCTGTTGGCCGCCATAGTGGCGGCAGAGCAGCACAAACGTGCAGCAGAACAGAGGTGGAAGCAGATCCTACACTGGCTATGGCCACTAGGATCATAGCGCTTGCTACAAGATCAGCTACGGCTATCCCACCTACAGTGTTAGCTATGGCATTCCAAGATATAGTGTCAGCTATGGCCGCGACTACGGTTATGGCTATCCTTACCATGTTTACGGCTACGGCTCCTATGGCTATGGTCACCATCTTAAGGTGCGGTCACACGGACAATTTTTCTGGCAATATTACAGCCGGCAACGCAAACGCGGCCCAAACTCTGATATAATTGCGAGTTCTAATGATGACCAACATGTCAGTCTTTCGGCAAGACATATTGCTGCAATATCCTTCCACCAATGCATATTATTTGACATTAATTTTTAATGCACGCTCTAATTCAATATACAGAAGCTGAAATACATAGCTACAAAGTGGCAAGAACCGATTACAAGACGAATTATGAAGCTCTGTACACTCTTGTACGTGTTTTTAAGCGATTTGAAGGATACAAAACACCAAGAAAAATTTAAATGAGTTATGGCTGGTATACATTTTCTTTGTTGACGGTCTATTAATAACTAAAAAATTTAGGGGACACCAATTTATTATTGATCACTTTGATGTTGAATGTTGAATGTTTTATATCTGACGCACTTCCATACACAAGAATCCATTTCAATCATTCACCACCCTATTTGTGAACCAGTTTCTCCCTATTTCTCCCTATTTTTCCAAAGACGCTTCTTCAGATACATCTTGAGAAGCCAAAATTGCCATTCAAATTATTGCTACCTCTGAAACTCCGTGTGACCGAAACACGGCAAGGTGTTGCCTTTGCTGAATAATTGCACCCTGAATATTGACGGAAAAGTTGCTCATGTGACCGCGGCTTTAGTAAGCGTGAGGCAGACGCTGAGGCTAGCTACAGCCTGAACAACGGGCCCCACATCGGTCTTGGTCTCGGCAAAGGTTATGGCCACAGCACCAGTTACAGCGTCAGTTACGGCAAGCCCACCTACACTGTCAGCCACGGCTATGGCTACCCATCATACGGCTATGGTTACGGCTATGGCTACCCGTCATACGGCTATGGTTACGGCTATGGCTACCCGTCATACGGCTGTGGTTACGGCTATGGCTACCCGTCATACGGCTATGGCTACGGCTATGGCTACCCGTCATACGGCTATGGCTACGGCTATGGCTACCCGTCATACAGCTATGGCTACGGGTACGGCTACCCCCACCATGGCTAAACTTACGATGGACATGGTCACTTGATTAAACAACACGAAACCTGGACTAAAGTTATTGCCAGCGCATTAACCTGTTACTGTGAATGGAGCATACAATGTCGATAAGCCATCGGGCGGCATACTTCAGACTGGTCATTATTTGAGTCTAATCTCACTCGAGCCGCATGGCAATGGCTGGCTTACCCTTGGAACACATATACACACACACACGCACACACACAAAGATACACACACACACACACACACACACACACACACACACACACACACACAGACACAGACACACACACACACACACACACACACACACACACGCACAGTCTATGTATCAAATATATATCTTTCTGAGAAATATGCAAGCCAAGTTTTACTAAGTTTCCATTCCATATATATAAGTCTGAGTGATGAGATCTCTCTCTCTCTCTCTCTCTCTCTCTCTCTCTCTCTCTCTCTCCCTCTCTCTCTCTCTCTCTCTCTCTCTCTCTCTCTCTCCTCTCTCTCTCTCTCTCTCTTCTCTCTCTCTCTCTCTCTCTCTTCTCTCTCTCTCCTCTCTCTCCTCTTCCCTCTCTCTCTCTCTCTCTCTCTCTCTCTCTCTCTCTCTCTCCTCTCTCTCCTCTCTCTCTCTCTCCTCTCTCTCTCTCTCTTCTCTCTCTCTCTCTCTCATACTATATATATATATATATATTATATAATATATATATATATATATATATATATATATTATATATATATATATATACATCTCGTTCATGGTTTAGGTTCTGTTCACCCAAAGAAAATAGGTACGAAATGTAACCCGATAACTTTTATCCTCAAAATCCCGGCAGGAGTAAAAAAAAAAAAAAAAAAATCCTTCACAGAGTGTGTGTGGACCCTTGCCATAAAACCCAATAAAGGTCCAGCTGCACCACGGAATGTGGTGCTACCAGGATCGTATATCGATGTTATTATTCTAGAACACATGGTTAGACAATCAGCGTCTTGCAAATCTAAATTATTATTCTTTTGATTTGAGAATGATTAAATATCACCTATGCTTATTTAAGAGTCAAGCCAATCCTATCCATTTGAAGACAAACAGTTTTTTTTTCATTGCGCATTATGGAACCGGGTGTGTGAAACTACATGTTCACACTATCGTCGCTGCTCGTTTCACACACCATTTCAATATGTATGGCATCCATACCCATTAACATTACTCCCAACCTTTGAACTCACATTCTTCTTTCTTCCTTAATACTGCTCACATCTATTATTTATCCTGTAGTGGTAACATAGATATCAAATGTTTCTCCAAAAAGAAAAAAAAGAAAAGAAAAAGATTCAACTGAAGAGAATAGTATATGATTGAAATATGCCATTTAGAGAGGGGGCAAGAGTCCTTGTGCGTGTTAGTTTCATCGAAATAGCGTCTGGAAATATTCAATCAGTCTTACCTATAATTTTAATTTTGTTATATGAGATTGAAAGTGCCGCAGGTATTTAAAGACCATTCCCAAAAGGGTAAACAACTCTCAGAAGTCATGTAGCCATCTGTACATAGCTTACGAGTGATCTATACAAGAAAAAAGTTCATTGATTATGTCTTCTCTGTAGGATTAGACTTCTCTAACTCTCGCCTATGTGTCATACAAAAGAAATCATGTGTATTACTAATAGGCATTTCTGTTCCATTTACTCTAACCATTGAGTCCAGAATTCCTTTCCAACTGTAGAAGATACTTGCTATCTGACCCACAATCTTTAATGTGGCTCAAAATGACGCACAAGGAGCGGACGTGCGAACTCCTGTTCAAAATTGACTTCAGAGACAAAGATAAATAAGAGGCTTTATTTACGGGTTGTGAATCACGATATTCAAATCAACAGTAAGAGACATTCATGCGGCACAATTTGGATCTCAAGGAGCAAAAATCATACAAACGTGATGACCATTACTGGCCTGACGTGCTGGAGAGTTTGACCTTCCGAATGACGTGCCACCCAACTCAACTCACCCAACTCTCAACTATAGTATTGGATTGAATAACCGCAACCGCAACCGCAACCGCAACCGCAACCGCATTTCTAGAAGTCTTCACAACCGCAACCGCAACCGCCGTTCCATAAGTGCGGTTGCGGTTGTGAAAGCTTAGTATAGATAGTATGCACGAGACGTCATGATCAAGTGATAAACAATAACAATCGACTCTGGCCGTGAGGCTGGCCGAGGAGCCCGGGGAAAAATGTTTACTTCCAAGTAATTTATCCCCTACCAAATACACTTGTGCTAATACACTTCGTGCATAATATAGTTTTAATTAATTTGACCTATTCTTTCATAATTGCTATATAAGTTTATAATAAACTTCATTATTGACAGTACATATAATTTACCGCTATTTGTGTGTTGCAAAACTTGTGTTCAACATATGGTATTTAGTATTATATTATGTACCAAGTGTGGCTAAATTGCATTATAACGTAATATTCCAGTTATTAATTACGCATTTTTCCTAGTATATGATAACCGCAACAGCAACCGCGGTTGTAGAAAATTCGACAACCGCAAACACAACCGCAATCGCGGTTGTGAAAAACCGACCACTCGATCCATCACTACTCTCAACCACCGACAAGAGGATACAGAGCTGGTAGATTTTCAAGGGTTTCATTATCGTGGCTGCCGGCGAGAGCACTGCCCTGCAGCCAGGCAGGTAGACCGGGATGGGCGTGACGATACACGTACTAGTATGCATAAGCCATATCCTAACTGGCAACAGCCGCCGTTCCGGTGCACTAAGGACAAGAACCCGTGAAATATCAAAAACAATCTTTGTGTATGGGTGCAGTGTTGTAAGTTATGTTTGGCTAGGTGTTATGTGGTATAATATGCCGTTTTTTAGTTCAATGGGATCGTAAGGAATAGTGGGATACGATATAATTATGATATGCGCGACGCACTGTGATGCGTGGTATGTGGTGTAATGTCACTTTCTCTGATGCAAGGATAAGTGTGCACACATCCGTGGGGTAATGTGAGATATGGTGTGATATGATGTTTGACGTGTAACGGTGTGGTAATATAATGTGTGTTTACTACGGAGTGGTTTGGTAGTGTATTAAATATGTGTGCTGAGGTTTCGTGTGGCCATATGTGTGTGATGTGGTGATGTATATGTGCAGTGGTTTAGTTTGGTTTGGTGGTGGTGTGTGTGTGTGGTGTGTGTGTGACTATGTGCATGTTGCTATGTACTTGTACATAATTGCCTCCAGTTCAGAGACTAAAAGCTGTTTCCCGACTCACCATAGCTTTAATTGTTGGTGAAATGTCTCTTCTCGATTGTGGTCAAAAGGAGTCTCCAATGATCTCTATACCCTGCTGAGTCTATAATAGGGATGGAACGCTCTCTAGATCAATCATCGTGATCATAGTCGAAGCTTGTCACCGAAGGTCCATTGCATTTCGTGTCGTATCTGTAAGCTGGTTAATAAGGCGATTTGATTTAGCTTACCCCACTTGATTGTCAGGGCAGCTAGGAATCTGAAGAAAATTTCGATTGAAGTAATGCTGCCCCATAAGACATTCGGCCTCCGTGAGATGTTTTTAGTTATATAACAGCAAACTCCTTCCTTTCATGTTATGTATCCATGCAGGTGTCATGTTGTCGCCAAGGTTTCTAACAGATTCGAAATACTAATGATATTTAGAAAGGAGCTCTTCAGTACACAATGTGCTGGTGACTGTTGTTGACATGTGCACCGTACCTAATACTAGTCTAAAAAATAAACAGGTCTTCACCACCACAAGACGTACGTACGTACCTTTGTCATGAAAATATATATTTTTTACCCTATGATGTCTTGTCTCGCTCAATATACTTACAGTGACTTATTAAATCATCGGAAACACCAGTATGGAAATCAATTCAGTAAAAGATTTTTAGCGGAAAGAAATAACAATGACAATAACAGTTTTATGAATTATTGGCAAAAAATCTATAACTCATTGACCAAATTAATGTCT